>JADRCD010000115.1:20545-36057 GCA_019843815.1 Montemys delectorum
TCTATATCTATATCTATATCTATATCTATATCTATATCTATATCTATCTATCTATCTATATATATATATATATATATATATATATATAGAGAGAGAGAGAGAGAGAGAGAGAGAGAGAGAGACTTTTGATCACAGGATTTTTTTGTAAACCCCAGAAAATATTTTCAAATTGCCTTCGCAATACAACCAAGGAAATGTGGTTAATTTTAAGCAACTATCAATTAGTCACCAGCTGTCTTAATTTTCTGTTGTGATAATATCCACACTATGAGACCTCTTATACATTCTTCTTCAAATTCATGTAGGTCATTCATACTTTAGTCTCTAATTAAGTCAGATATTCTTTCAGAATCAGGTTTTCATGTATGCTAGAAGTAAGATTTTATTAAAAAAAAAAGAAAACTACTTCAATACATAATGTAAAGTTTAAATTGTTTATATTCATTGCAAATTAGACATGAATGTATAAGGATAGTTTAGTAAATGATATTTATGCAAATGAATGAGTTACTATCAAGCTTGATAATTTTCTCTACTACTTGTCCTTTCACTTTTTATAGGGTTTCTTAGTTCAATAAGCAGTTTTCTCATTATATCATGCTATATGTGTTTTAGAGTGTATATTTATGTGTGTGTGTGTGTTTGTGTAATATTTTATGTAAATGTATTAATTTTACAAAATCTTCTTGAGAGAAATCCTGAAGTATGTTTCTGGGAGATATGTCTATTTTCATAAATAAAATGTCATTGTCTTCCTTTTGCATTCACTATTTTTCAAATGATGTAATGTTGTCTTTCTTTATGAATAAGAATAACTTAACATGATCAAGTAGGCTTCAACCCTAGGATGCATGGATGGTTCAATACATGAAAATCCATCAGTGTAATCCACTATAGAAGCAAACACAATAAAAACAATTGTGTGATCATCTGATTAGATGCAGAAATGTACTTTGAGGAATTCCAAATCCAACACTGCTTCATATTATATCTCTTGGAGAGATTAGGAATTCATAGCATATGCCTAAACATAATAAAAGCAAACCAACAGCCAATATCAAATTAAATCAAGACAACAAACAAAAGGCTTTCCAGTATCTCCCTATTTACTTAACACAGTGTTTGATGTTCTAGCCATAGCAGATAGCTAAAGCATAAGATAACATAAAACAACTAACATAGATCCAGTGGATAAAAATTGGAAAGTAAAAGTATCACTATTTACAGATGATATCACAGTACACAAAAGTGACCCCCAAACATATACCAGACAATTCCTACAACTGATAAACAATATCAGCAAAGTGGATGGATAAAAATTATAGAAATCAGTGCCTTCTTTAAGACAAATGATAAATGGACTGAAAAAGAAAATATGAAAACAAAACTTATCACAATAGCCACAAATAATATACAATATCTTGGTGTAACTCTTACCAAGCAAGTGAATGTTCTGAATGACAATAACTTCAACTTCCTGAAGAAACAAAATGAAAAAAACTCAAGAATTAGAAAGAACTCAATCATATACTCATGGATCAGCAGGCTTAGCATAGTGAAAATGGTCACTTTACCTAAAGAAATCTACAGATTCAATGCAAAATTGCAACACAATTCTTCATAGACATGTAAAACTCAATTCTCAACTTCATAAACAGGAAAAAAAATCAAGATCACCAAACGAATTATGAACAGTGAAAGAACTTCTGGGGAATAATCATTCCTGAAGCTTTACTACAAGGCAATAGCAATGAAAACTGAATGATATTGGTACAGAGACAGGCAGATTGATCAATGGAATAGAATTGAAGACCCACAAATAAACCCACATGCCTATGGACAATTGATCTTTGAAAATGGAGCCAAAGCCATACATTGGGAAAAAAATCATCTTCAACAAATGGTGCTGCTCTAACAGGTGAGCTACAAGAAGAATGCAATTTGAGCCACATTCATCACGTGTACAATTCTCAACTCCAAGTAGATCAAGGATCTCAACCTAAAACCAGATGCACTGAATCTAATAGGCGTGAAAATGGGAAATAGCCTTGAATGTATTGGCACAGGGGAAATTTTCCTGAACAGAACAGCAATGGCTCAGTCTCTAAGATCAACAATTAATAAATGGAACCTCTTCAAACTGAAAAGTATCTGTAAGGAAAATTACAATGCCAATAGGACAAAATAGCAACCCACAGACTGAGAAAAAGTTGTCACAAGCCCTGCATCTGATACAGCGCTAATAGCCAAAATATGTAAGGAACTCAAAAAGGCAGATTCCAAAAAGCAAATAACCCCATTTCAAAATGGTATACAGAGCTAAACAGTGAATTCTCAATAGAAGAATCTCAAATGGCAAAGAATCAAGTAAAGAAATGTTCAACATCTTTACTCATCAGGGAAATGAAAATCAAATCAACCTTGAGATTCTATCTAAAACCAATCAGAATGGCTAAGATCAAAAAGTCAAATGACGGGACATGATGGTGAGAGTGTGGTGACTGCAGAAGGCTTCCTCACTGCTTTTGAGATTGCAAATTGGTACAAGAACTCTTGAAATCAATCTAGCTGTTTCTCAGAAAATTGGAAATATTTCTACCGGAAGACACAGCTTGATCACTCCTATGCATATAAAATACCATTCCACAAAGACACATGCTCCACTATGTACATAGCACCCTTATTCATAATAGCCAGAAGATAGAAAAAAATAAAATGTCCCTCAACCAAAAAGTGAATGTGTTGTTCATTTAAATAGTTGAATACTATCCAGCTATTTAAAATGATGACATCATGAATTGTGCAGGCAAATTAATACAAGTAGAAAATATTATCCTGAGGAAGGTAAACCAGACCCAGAGGACATGCATGATACATATTCATTGATAAGTGCATATTATCGAAAAAGAATACAATAAACATGAAACACCCCACAGACAGTGTGAAGTTTAAGAGTAAGAAAGACCCAAGTGAAGACCCTTGAATCACACTTTGAAGGGAGGCAGAAGTAATGAAACACCTGGGTGGTTGAGGCAAGGCTAGGGAATGGGGAGACAGATCAGGCAAGGGGGAGATACAGGAGATAGTCCCAGAGGGCCAAGAAAATGAATGGAATTATGCAGTTGCCAGGGATCTGGGATGACATATTCTTTAAGAAGTTCCAGAGACTCGGGATGAGAGAAGTTCTCAAAATCAATGCAGGTGACTTTAGCAGAACGACTAACCAGTGGAGATATGGAACCTGAAGAGACCATCACCAGTAGTAAGACAGGACCCACAATGGAGAGATGGGGACACCAACACTCATACAAAACTTTTGATCCAAAACTTTTGATCTAAAATTAATGCAGGGACCAAATGAAGCAGAAACATAAAGAATGGTTGACCATTTACCAGCCCATTTTGAGATCCATCTCATAGGCAGCTACTAATCCCTCACACTATTAATGATGCTATCATAACTATTCTCTGAGAGGCTCTATCCAGCAGCTGACTGGGACAAATGCAGACACTCACAGCCAATCATTGGTGGAAGTCACTGACACCTATTGAAGACTTAAGAGAAGGAGTGAACGTGTTGACTACACATTATAAAGCCCTGTTGGGCATTATAATGTCAACTACCCTGTAACCCTGGGAGCTCCCAGATTCTGAAAAAGCAACAAAAATACATACAATGAACGTTTTGAAGACTGAGGCACATATGAAGCAGAGGGCTGCCTTGTCTTGCCTCAGTAAGTATGGGAATACCCAGCCAGTTACTGTCTTAGAGGCAAAAGGTAAAAGTAACAGGGGAAGAACGCTGCAAGGGTGGCAGCATTTAGGGTGTAAATATATAAAATAATTATTTAAAAAAATTCCAGAATGATAAACATCAGATATCTCTTACTCATTCTACATCCTCAGCCTCCTGCTTTATAAATCTGTGCTTCAGAACTTGGCATCCCTGACTACAGTAGGAGAGCCGTGAGACTTTAAAAACACAGTGTATCAAACACTTGATGACTATTTTATTTTGTTTCTAAATTTACTGATTCATGAATTCAGAAAGACACATTTGGTCACTGGTACACATTTACCCACATAAGCACAGTCTCCTGTAGGATGTAAATGATCACTACTCATAAAATGATTTTATAGGTAGGCTTAAAGATCTAAATAATTAAAAACAGCCTACATATGTATTAGCTACATAGCTTAGCAGGTGAAGGTGTTCGATCCCAAGCCTGATGACTTTAATCCCCAAGACCTGATTTTCTTTCAGTTTGTCCTCTGTTTCAAGCATGTTATGACTTCCCATAATGATGGACAATAAATCCTTCAACCTGTATTTAATTGTAGTCTTTCTTCATAAAAACCAAAAGCAAAATATGACAAAAGCCCAACCAACTTCTTTTGCGATAGTCTTAAATGTAAAATGTTTAAGAGATACAGTTTGTCTTTGAGTCCATCGGCTATTTTTAGAATTCATGTGTTCCTGGGATAGATCCATTCTTTATTATCCCTCAAATTTTAAAGGAAGATTCCTTTATTAGTTTTCCACTAATGAAGTACTCCTTTAAGCTTTCTCTACTTAGTCAGATGTTTTCTTATTCTTTTCTGGGAATACCAACTGTCAGTATAGCAAGCATGTATAACATCCAATATCACATGGGATAGTATGCCCTAACATAAAATATGACAATTTTACTGCAACAATCTTACACAGATCACTCACAGACACATATGTAATCACCTGTTGTGTCTTTCAACTGCTCCTTCATAGCTATTCTTTTATTCCATTTGTCTCTCTCATGAGGTCAATTGTACTATACAACTTTTCTTGGGTGTATGTGAACACATAGTTGCTCACCTCAGATATAAACATTGATGAAAAAGGGGAAAAAAGAGTTGTTCTAACCAAGCTCTATCTTGGAAACCACAAAAATAAGCTTATTAGAAAAGTTGAGAGAGCTATCCTATGGTGGTGAATACATTTACAAGGAATTTTGAAAGATTGACTGACCATTGAGCAAAACAACAGTAGATTCACACTAGGGTCCATTATACCATACTCTCTGACTTTTGACAGAATTAACTGTATCATATATCAAATTCCAAATGAGATACTGGCCTAATATTCAGTTTTCTAAAAAATAATTGGTTATTCCATAACAGCCAGGATCTGGTTATACCAGTCATTACCAGTTTCTTGGTAAATCAGCCATGTACAATGCAGAATCCAGGCAAAACTATTGTATTTTTACCCAAGAATCCGTTGACTAAGGTGTTTCATGGACAGTTTGTGTTAATTTCTTATGTACCGTATCATTACTCCATGGTCTTCAAAGCAATAGACTCTCATCAACTAGTTACGATGAACATGCAAAAATAGTGGCAAACTCCTGTGGTGTCCAAGTGCCTCACAGTCCTCTCAGAACAATAAATTACAGGGAAAAAGAAATATCTGAAAATGAGATTTTATTTAAATTTTTACATTAACTAAATTTCAATTAATAACTCACATCTCAGGTAGAAAATTATTCATCCATGCAGGGTAGCTTTAATCAGAACCCTATTTCATTCCGCTCTGTTACTAATGCAAAACAAATTTGATCACTACTCATAAAATGACTTTATAGGAAGTCTTAAAGATCTAAATCACTTCACCCTGAGGCATCTAGTACTAGCAGGACAAGGCACAGCCTTCCCCACTGAGGAGCAACCATGCAGTCCAGAATGGAGTAAGGGGTCCAATGGCAAGGAAGAGAGAATAAGCATCCACCGCACCACAAGTTATGGGACCCCCCAGAAGACCATGCTTCACATTTGTGGCAAATACATAAGGGGTCTAGTGCATGCATATTCCATTATTTAAAATTATGAATTTTATGATGCTCCTTCAGAAAATAAAACATATTTATTTTCTATTGAATTTCTTTTATTTATTTATTTATTTATTTATTTATATTAAAATTCAAGATTTTATTTCCCTCCTGGTCCACACTCTGACTGTTCTATTACCCCTCCCCTCCTCTCCATGAGGATGTCCCTGCACTCACCGAGACCCTACCAGACCCCTAAACTTCCTTCACTCTCCAGTCTCTTGTGAGTTATGTGCTTATTCACTGACTGAATGCATACCCAGTGGTCCTCTGCTGTATATGTGTTGGAGGTTTCATATCAGCCGGTATATGCTGCCTTGTTGGTGGTCCATTGCTTGAGAAATCTCAAGGGTAAAGGTTAAATGAGATTGCTACTCCTACAGGGTTGGATTTCTCCTCAGCTTCTTGCAGGTTTTTCTGACCTGTAACAATAACTACAAGTCTCTCAAGAAATAAATCAAAGATCTTAGAAAATGGAGAGATCTCCCATGCTCATGGATCAGCAGAATTAATAGAGAAAATAGGCCATCCTAGCAAAGGCAGTCTACAGATTCAATGCAATCCCCATTAAAATCCTAACACAATGTTCAAAGACACGGAAAGGGCACTTATCAAATTCGCCTGGAAAGGCAAAAAAACACAAAATAGCAAAAACAGTTCTTAACAATAAAAGTACAGCTTGGGAAATCACAATCCCTGACCTCAAGCTTTACTATAGAGTAATATACATAAAAGAAATGCATGGTATTGGTAAATACACAGGCACAGTGATCAATGAAACAGAATTGAAAACCTAGAAATAAAACTACACACTACTGACACTTCATCTTTGACCAGGAATCCAAACATATACAATGGAAAAAAGGAAAATATCTTCAAGAAGTAGAACTGGTCTAACTGGCTGTATGTATATAGAAAACTGAAAATATTTGTCACTTTGGACAAAGCTCAAGTCCAAGTGGATCAATGACCTCAACATAAATCAGATACACTGAATCTAATAGAAGAAAAACGGGGAAAGAACCTTGAACTCATTGGCACAGGCGTAAATTTCCTAAACATAATTCCAATGTCTCAAGGTCTAACATCAAGAATTGATAAAGGGGATCCAATGAAACTGGAAAGCTTCTGAAAGTCATAGGACATAGTAAGACATATCAACAACCTACAAATTGGGAAAAAAACTTCACTAACCCAAAATCCAACAGAGGACTAATATCCAAAATAATATGAAGAATTCATGAAGCTAAACACCAAAAAACCAAACAACCCAATCAATAAATGGCGTATAAAACTAAACTGAGAATTCACAACATAGGAATCTTAAATGGCTGAGAAGCACCTAAAGAAATGTTCAAAGTCCTTAGTGATCTGAGAAGGGGAAATCAAATAAACCCTGAGATTCTCAATCAAAATGGCTAAGATCAAAATCCTAGGTGACAACACATGTTGGTTTGGCAAGTATGTGGAGAAGGAGGAACACTCTTTAATTGCTGGTAGGATTTCAAACTGAATTTCTATTCTACATATTGAGACCCACTAAGATAAGTAAGGTAAACTAATATTTGTATGCAGAACATCTCAGACAACCATCCACTGCAATGAACTCACATAGTTCAAATACAGGCATCAGATGTGTCACATTATCTCTTCAATTCTAAAGGTGAGATTCCCATGCCCTCTAGAAATCAGAGCAGATAACAACCTCTCCCAACTTCAAAATAGTCCCTTAAGAGCTGATAGGAAGTATTATAGTTCACCATTGAGATCTGTCAACAGGGGAGAAAACTTCGGCGAGTATTTATTGTCTGGTCAAGCCTACACAGAATATTCATTGCCACTACAAGTGAAATAATAATTTCAAGTCTAATTGGACATGAGGTCACAGAATCAAATCTCCATATCTCAGGCCCTGGTACCTCCCTTCAGATGACTTATTGAATTTTGTTGTCAGGGCACTAAAATCAGCATACCAGGAAGAGAAATGGTACAGAAAGTGGAACAGGCTGCAATCTGAGAAAAGAGAAGAATAAATATCCAAGTCTTGGTAAGTAATCATGAGACCTTCAGACATGGTACTGTATCTGGAAGAATAGAAAGCTACATAGAACACAGAGAAATGCCTCAGGAAGGGAATCAGATAGGCAGGAATGCTGGGGTCCCACAAGCATTGCATTCCACTCCTAACATAGCTCATTCCTCACTGTCAGTGCCATCTGTACAATCACACTGGTTATGAATCTAGTGCTTATGGGATCTTGTAATGTCTGTCTGATAGAAATCAGTTTCTCTTACGAAGCATTTCACTAGAACAACTGATAAAGGATGGTCACTGAGGTCAGTGACACTGCATGTATTTGTGGTAAGTTTATAACTATGAGGTTCAGTCTTATATGTGCTGTTATGCGCAGTGGTGACTCTAGACAACGACAAACTAGATCAAAAGCTCTGCATGAATGACTCTTTCATGAGAAATTTTATGGGAGTGATTCTTTCATTATGCATATGGGATGTACAGATCATTTTATTAAATATTTGTAAATAACCTTTATAAACAAATATAGGCTATAAACTAAGTACTCCTGACAGTAAATTGACAGCTTTAATAAGCTGTGATTACTTGTGATACACATAGTATATTTTCAGGACTAATACAGGTACATGCACTATTACTACAGGTTGGTAAGAATGATTGGTGGGTAAGTTCTAGTAAACAATTAATTCTAACAGCAATTGCATATAAATGAGGGCTTCATTTGAACAAATCTTTTTTTCTCTACCTCAGAGTGAGAATGTGTTTAAAGAAAATAGGTTTCTTACCAGTTTGAAAATACAAAAATTGAATAAATTCCAGTATTTTTTCCTTGGCAAGAACCACGGCATTTTAAATTAAGGCATTTATAATTTTATTTCTTTCTGATGTCAAGTATTAGAATTAAATATTTTTACACATGTTTGAAAATATTGTCATCAAATGTAGGATTACTTATTACTTATATAAGAAATTGAAAGTAAAAAAATTGGCCCCAAGATAAGGATATTGTTTTCTTACTACTAAATTTCCCTCTGAAACTAAATATGTTAATCATTAATGTCTCTTGTCATAATAATCTTTCTACCATGTGCTAATGTTTGAAGCTATATGTTATCACAATGCATGTTAGAATTATAGCCTGAATTTACAAAACTCAACTCTTAGGTCCTTAATTATAACATCACTTCATTTGGTGATATAAAAACATATGTGATCTTCCCTTAATAATAATTTTGTTTTCATATTACTAGATTTGACATGGATTTGTGTTTATTTCCAACAATTAAAAGTATGCCATATGATTATTGGCTACTTGTTTTGATGGGGTCATTGCTTTCTTTCAGAAATGAGTCTGCCTCCTTACAGATATTTTTGTGCTTCTCCTGTTAATGAGACAGTGTTGGTTACTTACACATTTAAAAAGAATGAACCTAGACATATCTGAATGCTTTGTGGCCCCATTCAACCAATTTCATGTGTGGAAATAATGCCAAAGTGGTAGATGTGCTACATGTTGAATATATCTTTTGGGTTCATTTAGGATAGAGAATGGTGACTGTGTCTCCAGCCTCACATTGCCATGCAGGATCCTCAGTTTGAGAACAAGGACTGACAGCATGGAAGCCAGTGAGTTGTCTATAGGAATTATTTTCTTCTCTCTGACTATAATTGGAATTCTAGGGAACTTCACTCTACTTTGACACTATATATATTTTTTACCTAACAAGGTACAGGTTAAGGTCTACAGACTGGCCTCTGATTCACTTGATTGTAGCCAATATCTTAACTGTACTGTGTAAGGGAGTGCCCCAGACAATATCCTCTTTTGGTTTTAAAGATTTTCTCAATGATATTGGATGCAAATTGGTTTCCTCTTTTCACAGAGTAGTAGTTGCTGCTATTCTTGGTTTTAGACTCATCATATTAACATCTCCAAAATGCTACAGACTCCTGCTGCATATTCACTTAATTTTCACCATTACCCTGTTCCAGGATTTCTTCAGGAACTCTAACCCTGTTGCAAGGTGTCAGCAATCAAATGATCCACATTGCCCCTTATACCTTTCTTTGTCAACTACAACTGGGACATATTTTAACCAATGACCTCTCAGTCCTCTCTTCAGTTATCTGAACACTGTCAAATAGTACCAAGTCTCAGTTGTTTTCTATGAACACCTTTATCAATTCCAACCCAGTAAACCCTAAGAGACTCTCAAACAATGCAATTTTGACTGCCAGCAAGAGAAGAAACCTTTTCTCCACTGAACTTCAGCTTCCATGCCCTAATTCTGAAGAAGCAATTCAAAGTGTTTTCACCTCAAAGAATCTACTAGCCTCTTCTTAGTCAGGACTGCTTCTACAGCCCTGGCTAATGAGTATCATTTGTACTAGAAAAACAAGGATTTTTGCTCCACTGGTTCTAGACTCTTCTTATCAGTTACTTCTGCAGATCCAGGTGATCACATCTCATAAATTACTAACATAACATTACATAAATGGTCTTTGTAGAGTCTTTGTTTCCTTTTGAAACTTCAGAAGCCATTCTCTAATACAGGCACTGCTCTCTCATAAGTTTCTACAATATCTCAGTCACCTCTGTCACTCAAAATGAAAAAAAGTCCTTGTGTAATTCTCCCCATGAAATGGTATCAAGAAATCATAGAAAATGTAGACTGACTAATACCAATTCCTGACTTAATTGGGTTTTCTTAGCTTTGGTAAATATGTGTGAACAAAATAAGCTTAACGAGGATAGTTTTTCCTCAATTCATAACTCATACCTCACACTGCATCACTGAAGGTATTTAGGGGAGGAATTCAAGTTCTGGAAAGGAATCTAAAAGAACTTAAGGGACACTGGAGGAGTGTTACTTACTGTCCTTTTCATGGCATGCTCAGCCTTCTTACTCATACAACCCAGATAGTGTGTTTATGGGAAGCACTACATAGTATGTGATAGAACTTTCAACAACAATAATCAATAAAGAAAATTAAATATAGACATATATAATCGGAATCTGATGGAATGAGTTTTCAGCTTAATTTCCCTCTTATTTGGTTATTAGATAATGTTTCAAATTGTTATATTAAAAACAACTAACCAGTGATAAAGCATACAGATCAAAAAGACAAAAAGTGGATAGAGAAGTAATTT
Organism: Montemys delectorum; assembly: GCA_019843815.1. NCBI lineage: Eukaryota > Metazoa > Chordata > Mammalia > Rodentia > Muridae > Montemys > Montemys delectorum. Next base: position 31,599 of record JADRCD010000115.1, read on the forward strand.
ATAAAGAGTATAGGTTTTAGGTTGAAATGTTCTATAGATAACTGTTAAATCCATTAGGTTCATAATTTCTGTTAGATTCAATGTGTCTCTGCTCAGTTTCTGTTTCCGTGATCTGTCCATTGGTAAGAGTTGGGTGTTGAAGTCTCCTACTATTATTGTGTAAGGTTCATTGTGTGCGTTGATCTTTAGTAATGCTTCTATTATAAATGTTGGTGCACTTGCATTTGGGGCATAGATGTTCAGAATTGAGAATTCATCTTGGTAGATTTTTCCTTTGATGCATATGAAGTGTCCTTCCTCGGTTTGTTTTTTTTTTTTTGATAACTTTAGGATGAAGTAGATTTTATTTGATATTAGAATAGCTACTCTAGCTTGTTTCATGGGACCATTTGCTTGGAAATTTTTTCCAGCCTTTTACTCTGAGGTAGTAACTGTCTTTTTTACTAAGGTCTGCTTCCTGTATGCAGGAAAATGCTAGGTCATCTTTTCGCACCCAGCTTCTTAGTCTACATCTTTTTACTGAGGAATTAAGAGAGTCCATCTATGGTGACTGAGAATTTTCTGGGGTAAAATAGTCTGCACTAGGATCTGTGGCTCTAAGACTTTGCATGATATTTGTTCAGGATCTTCTGGCTTTTATAGTCTTTGTTGAGAAGTCAGGTATAATTCTGATAGGTCTACCTTTACATGTTACTTGGGCATTTCCCCTTGCATCTTTTGATATTCTTCCTTTGATCCATAAATTTATTTTCATTATGTGGCAGGAGAATTTTCTTTTCTGGTGCAATTTATTTAAGGGTATACAAATTTCCTGTGAGTTTATACCCATGTCTGTCTTTAAGTTAGGGAAGTTTTCTTCTTTGATTTTGTTTTGGATATTTTCTGACCTTTTGAACAGGGAATTGTCACTCTCTACTATTCCTATTATTCTTAGGTTTGGTATTTCCATAGTGTCCCAGGTTTCCTGGATAATTCTTATATTGTATACTCTGTGCCTGAGATTCTTTCTTCCATCTGCTGTATTCTGTCTGTACAGATGCTTGCATCTGTAATTCCTGTTCTCTTTCCTAGGTTTTCCATCTGCAGAGTTGCCTCCACTTGCTTCTATTTCCATTTTTAGATATTGAAATATTTTATTCATTCCCTTCACATATTTGGTTGTATTTAACTTTATTTCTTTGAGAGATTTATTTATTTCCTATTTAAAAGTCTCAACTCTCATCATGAGATGAGATTTAAGGTCAAAGTCTTGCTCTTCAGATGTGTTAGGATATCCAGGGCTTCCTGTAGTTGGAGAGATGGGTGGGTTCTGATGGTGCCATATTGCACTGGATTCTGTTGATTGGCTTCTTGTGGGTATTTATTGCCATCTGGTTGTTTATGGTGGTGGTTACCCTTGTAGGCCACAGGAGTAGCAAGCCCGTGAATCTGGTTGTCCTGGATGGCAGCAGACCTTGCAGAAAGCAGACATAGCTGTGGACTGTGATGAATAGTTCAAGTTTTCAATTGCACATATAGATATAAATCCAAACATGAAGGTGACTGTCGTATGTTAAAGAAGGCTTCCCAGAGGCTGACAAGCTGTGAGCTGGGAAGTGTGGTGCTGATATGCAATTGAAGTTAGAGGTGTGGGCCAGAAGTAAGATGGAGTTCCAAAGGATCAGGCACAGTTCATAACTGCTAGACTTTCTTCTAATTTCCTGATTTTGCTGTATATTTAAAGTTTTGATTATCATGTGGAGACAGAGTTCTCCTTTCTGTTCTATTCTATTAGGTTGTCTGTAAGCTTCTTATACACTTATAAGCATTTCAGGTTATGAAATTTTTCTTCTATGGGTTTTTTGAAGATAACTTCTGAACATTTAATCTGAGAATCTTTTCCTTTCTCAATTTCTGATATTCATAGGTTAGGTCTTCTTATAGTGTCACAATTTTCCTGGATGTTTTGTGTCAAGGTTTTTTTTAATTAAACAATTTATTTGATTGGTGTTTTAATTTGTTCCATCAAATCTTCTTCTTCTGTGATTCTCCCATCTCTTGTATTCCATTGGTGATGCTTGCATCTGCTGTTCCCATTCCCTCCCTAGGTTTTCTGTCTCAAGAATTGCCTCAGTTTGTGTTTACATTATTGTAACTTTTCCATTTTTAGCTCTTCACGTTTTAGTCATTTCCTTTACCTGTAAAATTGTATTTTCCGGTATTTCTTTAAGGAATTTATTCATTACCTCTTTAATGACATCTAAGATCATTAGAAGATTGACTTTAAGATAATTTTCTTGTACTTCAGATGTATTAGGATATCCAGGGCTTGTTCTAGTAAGATAGCTGTGTTCTGAAGTTCCCATATTGCCCTGAATTTGTTCATGGTGTTCTGATGCTGGTATTCTACCATCTGGTTGTATCTGGAAGTTCCTGATGTTTCAGGTATTAAAAAGGCAGGCAGAACCTGTATATACCTGGTGCACCAGGTCTCTGGTGGCCAGCCTTGGTCAAAACAATGGAATTCAAGAGGCACTGCACATTTCCAAGCACCTCTGTGTGTCCCTAAAAACCCAATGGAAAAAGAAAGTGAATAAAAGTATCTAACCTGTATATTCCATGATTCGCAGGACTGTTGAATGTGGGCAGAAAGGTGAGGGCAGAATGGATCTCTTAGAAGACCCAACTCAATGAATTTAACATTGGGCAATGCCCACCAGAAGAATAAACAACTTATTAGTGAAACAGGTGGTACAGATAAACTGTAAATAGATGCATCAAAGTACAAAAGAAAATGCCACCTGCTATCATGTTCATTAACAAAAAACAGTGACTTAACACCCAGGGCCTATGACTTCTCCTGAAAAATGTCTCTGCTGTGGTCAAGAGAACTACCCATATAATTCTCATGAAAAGCTTTAGATGGATGCACATATTATTTGATTATTATTAGAGATGCCATGCAACCCTTGCAATTCAAGGTTCATCCTATTTATTGTGCTATAGCACAGTTCAGTGAAACCATAAATGAACAAAACTGGCAGAGACAGTTCACCTGGTGCAAACTTAATGGTAACTTCCAGGATTGCTCTAGTCATCATAAAGGGGATAACCAACTCTGCTTCTAGTCAACATATTTACTGGCCTGGATCGAAAGAATAGTGTCTTCAGAAATAATCGCTTTTTTCTTCTTTCAGTCAATCATCAACTATGGCAAAAATAGCCAGTGTGATGTGGGAGAGTGAATGGAATTCGGGTTGTCATAATTTTCACCCAATCAGTTAACTGCACTTTGATTAAATGTCCTTCCCTGTTCACACAGGTTCCTTTATTTGGACTCCTTACTTTCAAATTTACTATTGTGCACATGCTTTTCTAATCTTGTGAAACACTCAAGGCTTATAAACATTTTACCAGAGATCAGAGAAATATTACTTAGTAGGACTCTAAGCAATTACTAATGTTTCTTGATGTTCTACAGATAAAACTATACCAAATAGAATAAGAATAAGCATCAGAAAAGCATAAATAGTTTCTCTAGCCTGGACCCGTTATTTTACAAGACAGTAGGGCTGAGAATAGCCATAAGGATGCAGAGTACTGTGACATATAGAGCTGAACTTTGATTTAAGATATTGTCAGGATATAATAAATTATTGGTGTGTACTTGAAAGCATTAGTGTTGATATTTTTAAAAGGTAATTTTACATGCCAAGAAGTTTATGTAGAAGCACTGCAATTCCTGAAGTCTTCCTCAATTTCTAGAAAATAGTCAGGAGAAATATGCTCTCATACTTCAAATAGATTTTTAAAGAAAAACTATATTGTTTTTCTTTAGGAAAACCTTGAGTACACTGGTCTGTAAGTAGGCTTTTCTATTGAATAGTAAATATATAACTGTTATCAAAGGTGATATAATAATAAAAATGAGCCTTGTACTACAAATCACACTCAAGTTCTCATTTGTCTTGTGTCCATTGGTTTTCTTCCTTTCTATTGGCATTGATCAAGTCCAAATGGCCAATCTATCTAAATTAAGCCTTCTGAATTTACTCCTATTTCCCATCAGCCATCCATCTGCCTTACAGTGAGGTATTTCTATGTATATGGGACTGTTTATCCCTGCACTTGGTTCCATGAAGATGGCTTTCACTCACAAACTCAGATTTGCCAAAGGAGAGACTATTGACATACTAAAGCATATTAAGCTTACTACTACAGAGTGCTCCTCAGTTCTAGGAGAATATTAAGAATAGTTATCCATACCATTTCAGCACATATGTTTCAGGTAAGAATGGAACACAGACAAGCCCCAGAATCTCCTTATCTTTCCTCACACCTCTCCTGCCTTAGGAATATATTATCTTCTCTTGTGTTAATGGTCAGGATTGAGCAGTATCTCCTATTACATTACTATCTGCACTGTTTCACTGTCTCATATATGTCATTGAATTCTCAAACCTTAGCCTTCACAAAGGTT
>JADRCD010000119.1:0-15528 GCA_019843815.1 Montemys delectorum
TTATTCTCTCTTCTATCTCTTGTATTCTGTTAGTGATGTTTGCATCTATGGTTTCTGACTTCTTTCCTAAGTTTTCTATCCCCAGAATTGTCTCTCTTTGTGATTTGTTAATTGTCTCTACTTCCATTTTTAGGTCCTTGATGGTTTTGTTCAATTACTTCTCCTGTTTGATTGTGTTTTCCTGTAATTCTTTAAGGGATTTTTGTGTTTCCTCTCTAAGGGCTTCTACTTGTTTATTCATGTTCTCTTGTAATTCTTTATGGGATTTTTGTGTTTCCTCTTTAAGGGCTTGTATCTGTTTACCTGTGTTCCCCTGTATTTCTTTAAGGGAGTTATTTATGTCCTTCTTAAAGTCCTCTATCACCCTCATGAGATATGATTTTAGATCCAAATCTTGCTTTTCCAGTGTTTTGTGGTATCCAGGACTTGCTGTGGTGCGAGTACTAAGTTCTGATGATGCCAAGTAGTTTTTGTTTCTGTTGGTAAGAATCTTGCATTTGCCTTTTTCCAGCTGTTGATCTCTGGCTGGAGCTTATTCCTCCTGTGGGTCGATAAGCCTTGGTCAGCGCTTATGGATGATCATCTCTCCTCTGCTAAGACTTGTGTGTAGAAGGTTATGGATCAGTTCTCAGTACTGAGTCCTGGAGTCAGAGCACTCCCTGTAGACTAGCTCTCCTCTTGAGGGAAAGGTGCACAGAGTGTTGTGGATCCACACTCCATCCTAGTTGTAGATGGAGGTAGAAAGGATCTTGTTAGAGTTGCCCTGCCACCTCTTTGGCCTGAGCCTCCTGGCTGGTTTAGCCTTCAAAAGTCACTGGAGAGAAAATGGCAATCTTGCCCGAGTTCCGGGGGTCAGAGCACTCCTTGGGACAAGCTCTCCAATTGCAGGAAAGGTACAAAGAGGGTTGTGGATCTGCCTTCCCTCCTATTTGTAAATGGAGGTAGAAAAGATCCTGTCCCAGCTTCCCTGCAGCTTCTTAGGCCTCTCCACAAATGCTTTTCCAGATGCTATTTGCTGTGTGCTACACTTCATACATAGTGTTTTGAATTTCATTTCATGGTTATTGAGCTTTGGTCATTCCCAGCATCTATTATACTCCAGTTCTAGTATTGATGTTAGGATCAGCAAGAGATTTAATACTATTACCCAGTGAGGGAGGAACCAGAATTAGTACAGACTATATTGTTTTCTTAGCTGTCTATGAAAAGAAACAGCTTAGACTAGATCATATTGATCTTTGGAGTTCTCTGTAGGAAATTGTCTTGATAGCTATTGATGTAGGAGGATACAGCTTACTATGGCAGTACCATTCCCTAGGCAGAGGGTCTCAAATTGTGTAAGGAAGCTAGCTGAGAAAGCAGCATAGTCAATGGTTCTTGTCACACTTCCTTGACTGTGATGTGATTTCCTTGGTCAGAGGTAATGCCATGTGAAATGTCAAGCAGGCCTGCCTACAAGTTTTTTCCTTGAATTCCTTCAGTGATGGATCATGACCTGGACTTATAAGACAACTCTTTCTCATCCAAAGTTGCTTTTGGTCAAGATATTTATGAAACCAACAGAAATTAAGCCAGAGTAGTTCTCATTTACCAGCCACACCTATTCCCTTTCTTTCTAAAAGAACTCTGTTTTCTGTCTTTCAGTCAGCTAAGAGTTTAAGGAACATGTCAACTTTGACTCTGTAATAAAGGGTGACTTTGGACTGATCTTAACCACGTTAGTATGGGTAGACCTGAAGAATCCAGAATTACCCAAAAACTTTGAGAAATGCAAAGTCTAATTAAGAGCAAAGGTAGACAGGCACAATCATGAATTCCAGGGATAGAAACTGGTCATTTGTGGTAGTAAATATTTAATCTCAGTCAAGAGTTTCTACCCCATCTTAGATCATCCAATCCCAGATAAAAGACACAAACTTTTTTGTATATTTATAATAAGCCTTTAATGTACTAGACCTGGACAGATATCTATCCTCTAAGATATTCCTATCTACCTCCCTATCAATAAATCCAAAATATAACTTCTCATGTTTCTCCTGGGTAGCTCTTACTCTGACTGACCAGCCCTCATGGGCAATTCTCATGATCCCTTACCTCATGGCATCTTCTCCTGCACCTTCTCTCTCCCCTTATGGTCCTATCTCTTACCCCAGTCCCTGGGACTAAAACCTTCCCTACTCTCTTCTGCCCAGCTATAGGCATCTTTATTTAACCAATAGTTTTCATTTAAGGAGCATGATTACATAGCATCACTTGGTGTATGTGAGGCTTTCCTTGTGCCTGGGGGCAACTAGACCTTGGAGTGAAGTATTTAGCAGGTTTTTTTTTTTTTTTTCTTTTTCAAGACAAGATTTCTCTGTGTAGCCTTAGCTGTCCTGGTACTCACTCTGTAGACCAGGCTGGCCTCGAACTCAGAAATCCAACTGCCTCTGCCTCCCAAGTGCTGGGACTAAAGGCGTGTACCACCACCACTGCCCAGCTAGTATTTAGCATTTCAATACATTGCAACAGACTAAAAACCTCAACAGTCATCTGTGTTAACCTAGCTTCTGGATGACTCTGGTGTACACTCAATATTATAAACTATTGGTTTATTGGATGAAGAGCTAGCTCATCAATTAGGAGCACTTGGTATTTCTCCAGAGGACCTGAGTTTGGTTCCTAGCACTCACATTTCACAGCTTATAAATGTAACTCTAGCTACAGCATATCAGGTAAACTTTTCTGGTCTCTGAGAGCATACACACATGTGACATACAATCACACATATATGCACATAAATTAAAATAAAAATAAATCTTAACAAAAAAAACCTTTGGCATAAAGGCTCATGTCTCCAGACACAGTATTAATTTTGATTACGTTAGTGGTGGACACATGATATATTTCTGATCAACAAGTAAGCTAAAACTGAGTCTTCTTTAATAGAGAAAAGAGCTAGGTTAGCACTAGGAACTCTATGGGTCCTGAGGAAAAGAGTTGGAGGAGTTTTCTTTTCTTTTCTATTTATTTTATTTATTCTTTTCTCATGCAATATATCCCTGACTACAGATTCCCCTCCCTCCACTCCTCCTAACCTCTTCTACTTCTGCTCTTCCCCAGATGTACTCCTCCCCCAAGTCATTCCAGAAAATAGGAGGTACCCCTGGACATTAATCCCTGAACAAGGAGCATCAAGATATAATAAAGCCAGGCACAGCTCCTCATATCAAGGCAGGGGAGTTAACCCAGTAGGCGGAAAAGAGTCCTAAAAAGCAGGCAAAAGTCAAAGACACTCTCATTCCTACTGTCAGGAATTCTCCCAAAACACCAAGCCAACAACCATAACATATGCAGAGGTCCTAGCCCAGACACATCTATACTCAGTGTCTGTGAGCCCCTATGAACCCTGCTTAGCTGAATCTGAGGACTGTGCTTTCCTGATGTCCTTGACTCCTCTGGCTCTTACAATCCTTTCTCTCACTATCCCATGGTTTCCTCAAGCCAAACCTAATGTTTGGCTGCGGTTCTCTGCATCTGTTATCATCATTTGCCAGAGAAAGACTGGGTTACATTCAGATCTGTGAGTATAGCAGAATATCATTAGGAATCATTTTATTGATGTTTTTCTTCTTCTTTTGGTCCCATTTGTTTTCATCCTGGGTCTCTAGGTCATCCAGCTTCTGTCTCCTGGACATCCACACAGTATCTGTCATGCATTGGCTTCTTCTTGTGGCTTTGGCTTGTCATTGGTTGACTACTTTCACAAGCTCTGACCACCTTTGTTCTAGCACATCTTGCAGGCAGAATAGGTTGTAGGATGAAGCTTTTCTGGCTGTGTTGGTGTCTCAGTCCCACCACTCGAGGCCTTGCTAGGTTATAGAAGATGGGTGATTCAGGCTTCAAGTTTTCCATTACTAGGAGTCCTTGCTAGAGTCATTCTCATTAGGTGCTAGGAGGTTTCCACTGAATTATGCTTCCACATGTCCCTCTAAAGCTTGCTTATTTAAATCTTCTGTTGATGTACTCTTTCTTTCTGTCTCTCCATCCTGACACAATCCTTCCTATTCACATACTCACATTCCCTCAGTATACCTGCAAAAATCTATTCCATTTTCCATTCTCGGGGAAATTCTTGTACACCTCCTGAAGCCCCCCTCCTTGTTACTTAGCCTCTCTGGATCTGTGAATTATAGCATAAATTTTTTTCCTTAACAGCTAATATATATGTTTGTCTCGCTGGGTCTGGGTTGTCTCTTTCAGTATGATTTTTTTTTTCTAGTTCTATCTAATTGCCTATAAAATTTCATGATGTCATTTACTTAATTGATGAGTAACATTCCATTGCGGAAATATACCACATTTTCTTTATCCTTTCTTCAGTTGAAGAAAATCTAGGTTGTTTCCAGTTCCTGGCTATTATGAATAAACCCAATATGAACATAGTTGAGGAGGTGTCCTTGTGATAGGATGGAGCATCTTTTGGGTGTATGCTTAAGAGTGGTTGTAGTGGCTGGTTTTGTGTGCCAACTTGACACAGGCTGGAGTTATCATAGAGAAGGGAGTTTCAGTTGGGGAAGTGCCTCCATGAGATCCAGCTGTGGGACATTTTCTCAATTAGTGATCAAGGGGGTAGGGCCCCTTGTGGGTGGTGCCATCCCTGGGCTGGAAGTCTTGGGTTCTATAAGAGAGTAGGCTGAGCAAGTCAGGGGAACAAGCCAGTAAGAAACATCACTCCATGGCCTCTGCATCAGCTCCTGCTTCCTGACCTGCCTGAGTTCCAGTCCTGACTTCTTTGTGATAAACAGCAATGTGGAAGTAAGCCAAATAAACCCTTTCCTCCCTCACTTGCTTCTTGGTCATGACGTTTGTGCAGGAATAGAAACCCTGACTAAGACAGTGGTATAGTGGGGTTTTGAAGTTGATTGATCCCTAATTATCTGAGGAATCATCATATTGATTTCTATAGAGAACGTACAAGTTTGCAATCCCCAAAACAATGGGGGGTGTCCGGAAAACCCCCTATCGTTAAATGTCCAGAGTCAATTGTGGGAAGGGAAACAAGATAGTGGAAGAAACAAAAGAGTGTTAGTTAATAGATGGTGGCCCAGGGACACGATGGAGACAGAGATGCCAGGGGCTTTTGGGCTCCAACAATTTCTTTCTCAGTTCACTTGTCATTCATATATAGGAGGGCTACTTTTTTTCTTTTAGTTAATCTTGTATCCAGACACATCAATGAAGATGTTTATCAGCTGTAGGAATTCCCTGGTAGAATGTGGAGTATATATAATATATATTGTATATATATTATATATTATATAATATAATTATGTTATTATATATTATATATAATATAATATATTATATATAACATATTATATGTAATATATTCATATCATCTACAAATCACAATACTATGATTTCTTCCTTTCCAATTTGTATCCTCTTGATCTCCTTCAATTTTCTTATTGCTTTAGTTAAACTTCAGGTAATAGATTCTATAAATCTGGAGAAGTTGGGTAGCCTTGTCTTGTTCCTGATTTCAGTGAAATTATTTTGAATTTACCTCCAGTTAATTTGATGTTGGCTATAGCTTGTTGTAAATTGACTTTACTATATTTAGGTATGTCCCTTTTATCCCCTAATCCTTCCAAAAAGGATTATCTCATCATGAAGGAATGTTGGATTTTCTTAAAGGTTTTTTTTAAGGATCTAATCAAATAATTATTAATTTTTCTTTGTTACTTATGAGTTTTTTACATTGACAGATTTTTATAAGTTGAACCATGCCTCTCTAAGGGCAAGGTAACTTGGAATGAAGTCTTAAAAGCAAAATGGAGTTTATTCTGCATCTCTGGGGTGAGGCCTAGTTGGTAACAGTGAATGATCTCTTTGATGTAATCTTGGATTCAATTTACAGGTATTTTATTATTTTTGTACGTATGTTCATAAGAGAAATTGGTCTGTAATTTTCTTTGTTGACTCTTTATGTGGTTTGGGTACGAGAGTGATTGTGGCCTCAATAATTTTTAATTCTTTCTGTTTCTATTTTGTAGACTAATTTGTGAACTATAGTTATTAGCTATTCTTTAAAAATATGATAGAATTATGTGCTAAAGTCGTCTCTTCCTGGACTTCTGCAGATGATTTAATGACTGTTTCTATTTCAGTAGAGGTTATATAGGTCTATTAAAATTGTTTATCTGATCTTCACTTAACTTTGGTATGTGCTACCTATAGAAAATTATCCATTTCTTTTAAATTCTCCCTCTCTTACTTTGCAGAGAACAGATTTTTAAAGTATGTCATTATGATTCTCTGGATTTCCTTGACATTTGTTGCTCTGTCCTTTTTGTTTCTGATTTTATTAATTTGGATATTCATTCTGCATTTTAGTTAGTTTGAATAAGCACTTATTTATCTTTTTGATTTTTTAAAAGAGCTAACTCTTTCTTTTACTGATTCTTTAATGTGTGAGTGATATGTTCTTTTTGTTTCTTTTTTATTGATTTCAGTCCCCAGTTTATTTTTTGCTATCTACTGCTTAGTGTGTTTACTTCTTTTTATTCTAGAGCTTTCATGTGGTATGTTAAATTGCTAGTATATCTTTTTTAATGTAGGTATTTAGTGTTACAAACTTACCACAGCTTTCATTGTGTCCCATAATTTTGCATATATTGCAATGAATTTTAGGAAGTCTCTAATATATTATATCTGTCTTGATCCAGCTTTCATTCAGTAGGCACGCTTTTAGTTTCTATGTGCTTTAGGATTTCCATTATTTCTATTGTTGAAACCCAGCTTTAATCTGTCCTGGTCTCATAGGATACAGGGAATTATTTTGAGTCTCTTGTATCTGTTAATATGACACAGAATATGGTTAATTTTCAAGAAAGTTCCAGGAGGTATTGAGAAGAAGGTATATTCTTTAATGTGTGGGTGATATGTTCTATAAATATCTGTAGGTACATTTGGTTTATAATGCCTGTTAGTGTCAGCATTTCTCTGTTTATTTTGTTTTTGTTACATGTCCAATGGTGAGTGTTGGGTATTGAAGTATCTCACTATGAATGTGTGAGGATCATTGTGTGATTTAAGCTTTACTAATGTTGATTTTTACAAATGTTGGTGCCCTTTCATTTGAGACAAAATTGAGACTTCATCTTGATGGATTTTTCATTTGTTGAGTATGAAGTATCCTCTTCTATCGCTTTTGACTATTTTTTTGTTTGTAGTTTACTTTGTTAGATATTAGAATAGCTATACCAACTTGCTTCTTAGTCCATTTGTTTGGAAACTCTTTTTCCAATCATTTACTCTGATGTAATATCTGTCTTTGATGTTAAGGTGTATTTCTTGGATACAGTAGAAAGATGGATTCTGTTTTACCTTCCATTTTTATTGTCTATTTATGGGGGAATTGAGTTCATTGATATTGAATGTTATCAGTTATCAATGAGTGTTAATTCCTGTTATTTTGTTGCTTGTTGTTGTTGGTGGTGGTGTTAGAGGTAGTGATGTGTGTGTTTGCAACTCTTCATGCTTCCATTTTTTTGGTTTTGCTCATTTGTACTTATTTGTTGTGTTTTCATGGATGTAGTTAACATTTTGGGTTGGAGCTTTCTTTTCATTTTGTGGGGCTGGAGCTTTTCATCTAATAGCTCCTGAGGACTGGATTTGTAGATTTGGTTTAAATTTAACTTAAATTTAACTTTATAATGGAGTGTTTTGTTTTTTCCATCTATGATTACTGAAATTTTTGCTGTGTTTAGTAGCCTGGGCTGGCATCTGTGGTCTCTCAGAATCTGCAGCACATCTGTCCAGGCCCTTCTGGCATTTAGGGCCTCCACTAAGGAGTCAGGTGTATGTTTTACTCCTTGATCTTTTTCCCTTATAGCTTTTATTATTCTTCCTCCTTTATTCTGTATGTTTAGTGTTTTGAGTATCATGTGCCAAGGGAACTTTCTTTTCTGACCCAATCTATTTGGTGTTCTATATGCTTTTTGTAGCTTTATAGGCATATTCTGCTTTAAGTTTAGAAAAATTTCTTCTATTACTTTGGCAGATATTTTTTTCTGGGCCTTTAAGCCGGTATTCTCCTTCTATTCCTCCTATTGTTTGTTTTTTGCTCTTTGTTTTTGTTTTTTTGTTTTTGTTTTTCACAGTATTCCAGATTTCCTGGATGTTTTGTGTCAGAAACTTTTTAGATTTACCATTTTGTTTGACCGATGTATCTATGTCTTATATTTTATGTTTAACACCTGAGAGACTCTTCAATATCTTATATTCTGTTAATGAATCTTGTCTTTGTTGTTCCTGTTAGCATACCAAGATTTTTCATTTCCAGAATGCCCTTAGTTTGTGTTTTCTTTATTGCTTCTATTTCCATTTTCAGATTTTTTTTAAAGTTGTATTAATTTCCTTCAACTCTTTTTTTCTTGGCTTTCTTTAAGTAATGTATTAAGTTCTTCTTTATGGACATCTATCATCTTCATAAAGCTGGCTTTAAGATCTTTTTCTTATGTGTCAGCTATGTTGACATGCTGTAGTAGGAAAGCTGGGCTCTTCTGGCTGTTGTTGATTGTATCCTTACACTGGAGTCTAAGCTTCTGGGTTTGAAGTGATTCTAGGTCTAGATGCTGAATTCTGAGTTCTTCTTTGTTGGATGTGTGTTTTGTTCTTTGGTTTCTGTTTCCTCACTGATCTTATAGCATGAGTGACCTGGGTTTGAGCAGAGAGTCTTTACCTGATAAAAAATAACTAGAACAGGAACTATTTAATTTAGTTTATACCTCCAGGTAATAGCCCACCATTTCTGGGAAGTAAAGAACTCCTAGTCACAATGCATTTAGTCGAGAACAGAGAGAAAACAAATCGGTGCCTGTTGCTCGCTTGCTGTATTTGTTCAGCTAGCATCTTTCCTCCAATATGTTATTTTTCACTCATATTAATATTTCAATCAAAGCACTCCCCTCCTCTTCTCCCAGTTCTACCCTCCACATTACTCTCTCCCCTTCTCAGAGAAGGGGAAGTCCCACTTGCATATCATGCCATCCTGGGCCATCTGGTCACAGCAGGAATAAGCACCTCCTCTCCCACTGATGTCCAACCAGGCAGTTCAGGTAGGGAAAGGGGATCAATGGCAGGCAACAGAGTCAAGACAGCCTCTGCTCCAATTGTGAGGGAACACACACGTAGACCAAGCTCTGCATCTGCTGCATATGTGTGTGGGACCTATGTCCAGCTCTAGCATGCTCTTTGGTTGGTGGAGCAATTTCTGTGATTCCTCATGGGCCCAGATTAGTTGACTTTGTAGATTTTCTTGTGGTTTCCTTGGCTACTCTGGCTCACTCAATTTTTTTTTCATTTTTTATTGGTTATTTTGTTTATTTACATTTCAAAGGTTATCCCTCTTCAAATGTTAACCCTGTTCCCCTGCCTCCATGAGGGTGCTCCCCTAATCACACCCACTCCCACACCCCCTGTCCTAGCTTTCCCCTACACTGGGGTATCAAACCTGCACAGGACCAAGGGCTTCCTTTCCCTTTGATACCAGACAAGGCCATCCTCTTCTACATATGGAGCTGGAGCCATGGGTTCATCCATGTGTTCCCTTTGGTTGGTGGTTTAGTCACTAGGAGGTTGGGGGGAGGGTCTGGTTGGTTGATATTGTTTTTCTTCCTATGGGGTTGCAAACCCCTTCAGCTCCTTTAGGCCTTCCCCAACTCCTCCATTTGGGACTCCGTGCTCAGTCCAATGGTTGGCTGCAAGCATCTGCCTCTGTGTTTGTCAGGATCTGACAGAACCTCTCAGGAGACATCCATATCAGGCTCCTGTCAGCAAGTACTTCTTAGCATCAGCAGTAGTGTCTGAGTTTGGTGGCTGCATATGGAATAGATCCCTAGTTGGGGCAGTCTCTGGATGGCCTTTCCTTCTTTCTCTGTTCCACTTTTTGTCCCTGTATTTCCTTTAGACAGGAGCAATTCTGGGTTAAAATTTTGAGAAGGATGTGTGCTTACATCCACAGGGTTTAGTGACTGTATATGGGATGGATAATATCCACTTATCAGTGGGTGCATACCATGAGTGTTCTTCTGTAACTGTATTATTTCACTCATATTTTCAAGTTCCACCCATTTGCCTGCAAATTTCATGAAGTCATTGTTTTTAATAGCTAAGTAGTACTCCATTGTGTAAATGTCCCATATTTTCTGTATCTATTTGTCTGTTGAGGAATATCTGGCTTGTTCCACCTTCTAAGTAGGACTGAGGCATCCATACTTTGGTCTTCCTTATTCTTGACCTTCATATGGTCTGTAAGTTTTATCATGTGTATTTTGAGCTTTTTTCCTAATATCCACTCACGAATGAGTACATACCATGTGTGTTCTTCAGGATGATATTTTCTACTTCCATCCATTTGCCTGTAAATTTCATTTAGTTATTGTTTTTAATGGCTGAGTAGTACTCCATTGTGTAGATGTACCACATTTCCTGTATCCATTCTTCTGTTGAGGGACTTCTGGGTTGTTTCCAGTTTCTGGCTATTATAAATAAGGCTGCTATTAATACAGTGGAGCCTGTGTCCTTCCTATATGTTAGAGCATCTTTTGGGTATATGCCCAGGGGTGGTATATCTGGGTCCTCATGTGGTATTATGTCCAGTTTTCTGAGGAACTGCCAGACTGATTTCCAGCGATTCACTCAATTCTATCCCCCACTTTTCCACCAGATTTCCTGAATCTCTGCCTCTGTTCTATCTGCTGTTGGATAAAGCCTCTCAGGAGACAGTTAGGTTAAGTTCCTATCTGCAAGCACAGCAAAGTATCATTTAATAGTGTAGGGGGGGGGGTGGATTGGTGTCCCTGTTGCTCCACTGGTTTTCCTTCCTGGATACAGGACATGACCTCTTCAGGTTACATATTCTCAATGCTGAGTCACATCTAAGGACATTCCCCATTGATTCTTGGGCACCTCCCTTATCTAAGGTTTCTGCATCTTCCTTGAGATAACTACCTCCCCACCCTTATTAGGAGCTCTAGGGAGACCAACTCACTCTCAAAACTTTCAGCACAGAATATATCCTGTCTACAAGAAGTGTAGGGAGAGGGGATGGGGTAGAGATGAAGGAAATGGCCAACCAATAACCAGCCCAACTTGAGACCGATCCTATGGGCAAGCACCAAACCCTGACATTATTAATGATACTCTGTTGAGCTTATGCTTGCAGACAGGAGCCTAACATGGCTGTCCTCTGAGAGGTTCTACCCAGCAGCTGACTCAGAAAGATTCAGAGGCTCACAGCCAAGCAGTGGATAGAGTTTGTGGGCTCTTATAGAAGATCTGGGGAAAGGATTGAGGGCCAAGAAGGGACAGGGATTTCACAGGAAGACCATCAGAGTCAACTAACCAAGATCCTTGGGACTCTCAGAGACTGAACCACCAGCCAAAGAACATATATTCACTGTACCTAGGCCTCCTCACACATATGTAGTAGAAGTGCAGCTTGGTCTTCCTGTGGATCCCAAACAACTAGAGCAAGAGAATATCCCAAAAGCTATTGCCTGTAGATTTGATATATTCTCAATGGGCTGCCTATCTGACTTCAGTGGGAGAAGTCCCTAGACTGACAGAGACTTGATGTGCCAGGGTTGGGGGATACCCAGGGGCTCCCCCTCCTCTCAGAGGAGTAGGGGAGGGAGGATATGGGAAGAATTATGGGCAAGGGTGACCGGGATGGAGGCAGTGAGCAGGATATAAAGTGAATAAGGAAAATAATAATAATAATAATAATAATAATAATAATAATAATAATAATAGTGTAAGGTGTTAGCTCTCTCCCATTAGATGGGCCTTATGATATTGGGCCAGTTATTGGCTGGCAACTCCCTCTGTCTCTGATTCATCTTTAACCCTGCACATCTTGTAGATAGGACAAATTTGGGGTTGAAGGTTTTGTTGGTGAGTTGATGTTGCCTTTCTTCTACTGAAAGTCACACCTAGCTACAGAAGGTGGCCACTTCAAACTTTGTATCCCCTGCTGATAGAAATCTCAGCTAGGGTCACCTCCATAGATGCGCCATACCCTCCCCTACTCTAGATCTCCAGATAGTCTAAGACTATCAGACTCTTACTGATTTCCATTCTCACTAGCAACCCTCTCCAGCTCCCACTCCCTCTGAAACTGATCTCCATCCCCATACCTCTCGTCACCCTGTCTCCCACTCAGTTCCCTCTCTCTATCAACCTCTGATGACTATTTTGTTTCCCCTTCTGAGTGAGATTCACACATTCTTCCTTGACTCCTCCTTATTACCTAGTTTTTTAGTTTATTTTTTTTTGGGGGGGAGGAGGTGGGTCTGTGGATTGTAGCATGGTTATCCTGCACTTTATGTCTCATGTTTAATTATAAGTGAATACACACCATATGTGTCTTTCTGGTTTTGGATGACATTATTCAGGATGATATTCTTAAATTCAATCAATTTGCTTACAAATTCCATCATGTCTTCATTTTCAATAGCTGAATAACATCCCTTTGTTTAGATATTTTTTTATCCACTCTTCAGTTGGAGAACATTTAGATTGTTTCTAGTCTTTTTCTGGCTATTATAAAAAAAGCTACTATGAACATATTTGAATGAATTTCCCTGTGGTATACTGGGACATCTTTTGTGTATATTCACAGGAGTAGTATAGCTGTGTCTCAAAGTAGAAGTATTCCAATTTTTCTTAGAAACTGCAAAGTTGATTTCCAAGGTGGTTGTATAAGTCAGCATGCCCATCAGCAATGGAGGAGTTCACTCTTTGTTCCATATCCTCACCATCATGTGCTATTACTTGAGTTTTTTACCTTAGCCATTCTCATGGAAGTAACATAGATTCACAGAGTTGTATTGATTTATATTTTCTGAGGACTAAGAATAGTACTATTTCTTTAAGTGATTCTTTGTGTGAAAATCTCTGGCATGCAAGAAAATAAAAGTCTGTGGCAGTCTGTTATGTAGCAGACTATACAGTTTTATCCAGCCATGAATGAGGGCGGGGACTTGCCTATGGTGGTCTCCGTGTCCTCACTGTATTTCCATCCTGAATGACTATAGTGAATAACATCAGTTCCTGTGTGCAAACACATGTTCAATCCATGAATTTATCCCATTCCCAGGTGTGTAATGGCATAACTTGAAGATGTGGCTAATGGCTTGCCAAACAGACTCATCCTGCAACACTTGTAAACTGGACATACCTGGCTACCTGGGGCCAAAAGTGAAAGCATAAGTTCAGATGAGCTACCAAGGACCACCTACTATGGGACCACCAGTGAACACACTGCACAACCTGAGGATTTGCTACTCCAAATAGATGTAGGCAGACACTAAACAAAGTGGAGAAAATGTTTACTATAGTACTGCACTGGATAGAAGAGCACTGAAGAGACAATGTAGTGAGAAAAACAACCCTTGAATTTTGTGCTAATGTACTATAAAAAATAATATCCTACGTCCATTGTGGATGTAGATATGTGGGTTATATGTCTCGAACACATACCAGGTGGATTGATAAGATATTGAATCTGTGCATCTCACCACACTACACCAGTCATCCCACAACTGGAATGTTTCATACATACAGCTGCACCAAGATAAAAGCATTCCAGTTTTATCCAGTTTTGCCTGAGGTAGAATCCATAAATGTATAAGTAGAGGTAAATGCCTTAGCAAAACAGTGTGCACACTGATCTACCTCTATCAGATTGTGAAAACATGGAGACAAAATGATATTACAAAACAGAATGGAGCTAAATTTGCTGACTGTGGCTCATGGTGGACCTTTTGTCATATTACATAATAAGTGTTTTGTATACACCACAGACTACCAAAGAAATAAATCGGCTACCTTACAAGAAGTAAATGGGGTATAGGAATTTGAGAACTCTTAGAGCAAGGGTGAGCCTATATCTCCAGTAGCCTAAAGTTGTCATCATAATCTTAGTAGATATAGTATAAGCTAGTAAGGACCACCTACTATGGGACCAGCAGTGAACACACTGCACAAGCTGAGGATATGCTAGTCACATGTTGTTATTCACTATACTATTGCTGTGTACTGTGGATCCAAGAAACACCTGTATGGGCCCTTTCCACTTAAGTGTCCTCTGTCTACATATGGTAGAATGAGGGGAATGAGGAATGTAAGAGCCAGATAAAGGTGGATACAACATGGTATAATGTGGATATCCAGAATATGTAAGTTAAGAAGACAGCTACTGGATATCCAGTAAACTGAGTTAGCAATGAATATAACTACTACTTTACCCATTATAAACCTAGTTCAGCCAAGACACCACTCTTGTGTGAGTTTGTATAAATGTTCCAAAGACCTTTTGTTTGGTTCACAAAGTCCCTTGCACCCACAGATTACCAGAGAAACTAGCAATGTTCGTCACACAGGACTGTCCTTACAAAGGTAAGGACATATTTTTCATACAGAAATTGGAAATTTGAGGTGATTAATAACTTGGTGATCTGTGTTACCTGTTTTGCCAGGCGATATCCAACTTTTACAACTAAGACTGCAAATGGTTAATAGTTTAAACAACCCTTATGTTATCTGTATAGGCAAGGGATCTCCCCAGGTGCCATAACTAGTACCAGAGATGAATAATAGCCCAAGTGAACTCTGTGCTATCTGAATGATCAAGACAACATTAGCTCCTTCCTTAGGCTCTTAAGCTAATCCAGGTAGCCTATCTCTAGAACCTGTCTTCTTGGAAGAAAACACCTTTACTTTGAGTTGAGTTTTGACATAATTATGCCTTGTGTAAAAGGGATTGTATTACACAAAGAAATTTTTTTTTCAATTTGTATTGTAGTGAAATATGCTGGCACTAAGCCAACTTGGCATCAGACTCATAGAATTTGGCCAAATTTGAACTAAGTTTTCATTCTCATGTCTTCACAGACTATTTTCATGTCTGCTGTGACTCTTGTAGGGACCTTCCCTCAAACTTTGCTTAGAGTGAGTAAATTATGCCACAACTGTATGGGGCTCCACACATCTTAATTTGTCTGTCCCTGCAGACCCTCTATCCTTAGCCCCAGATCTCAAATCCATCACCAAGCAAGAACATTGAATGGCCCACCCTGAGTGACCTATTGCTACCAGTCAGGGTTCACTCCATAAAACTACCATAACCTATCAAAACAGTCTGTCAATATATTTTCAGACAACCAATATGCAGTACAGGCTGTTTGATCACTATCCTTCTCCTACATAAAAGATCAGAATAGCCCATACACTTCCTAATGAAGTTCCTTCACGGAGCCCTTGAGAAGAGGGCACAGCCGTAGTTCATTTCTCACATCAGATCCAATTCCAGGCTGCCAGGAATCTTAGTTAAGGGCAATGAGATGACTGAATTAATGATAATGACTGCTGACCAGGGATTTTTGGAACAGATGAGAGCATTGTATCAACAATTTCACCTTTCCTTACAAAGCTTACATAAGCTCTTGCTGGAATTATCCATGACACAATGCAAACATC
>JADRCD010000119.1:15928-33621 GCA_019843815.1 Montemys delectorum
GGAGCCCTTGAGAAGAGGGCACAGCCGTAGTTCATTTCTCACATCAGATCCAATTCCAGGCTGCCAGGAATCTTAGTTAAGGGCAATGAGATGACTGAATTAATGATAATGACTGCTGACCAGGGATTTTTGGAACAGATGAGAGCATTGTATCAACAATTTCACCTTTCCTTACAAAGCTTACATAAGCTCTTGCTGGAATTATCCATGACACAATGCAAACATCTTGCAATTGTTCCACCCCATTTGCTCCATTGGAGCTCCTAAATAGGGGAGGTGTCAACCCAAGAGGGTTACTCCCCATTGCTGTTTGCCAGAGGGACATGACTCACTATCTTTCTTTTGGTAATCTTAGATATGTTCATATTATTGTAGATACTTGTTCCAGCTCCTCCCATATCATCAAGGCTATGAAATATGCTATGTTGATTATGGGCATTTCTTGAGTTTTGAAGATGGATAATGGCCTTGCCTATGCCTTTTAATAACTCAATGAGTTTGCTGCGTCATGGAGGATTAACCATACTTTTGGGATTCCCTATATCCCTCAAACCCAGGAGATAGTAGAAAGGTCCACTTGGACTCTAAAGGGGTTGCTGACTCGAGTTATCTCCCCTGCGTCCAAATGTGACCTTCATCTGGCCTTGGCAGAGGCCTTGAGTCACCTAAACTTCCTCACCTTTGTTGATCAGGAATTAAGTCCTGCCTACAAGCACTGGGCTTACCTACCCAGGAATATTCCCCTTCCCTTGGTACTGTGGAGTGATCCCCTAACATCACATGGCTGTCACCCTCACCCCCACCCCCTTGCTGACATGGGGATGAGGATAGGCATGTGTTGTTCCCCAGGACTCCACAACACCACAAGTGGTGTCAGATAGGTTGACTAGCTATGGAAAGGGAGGAGAGCAACACAACCTCCTCCCCTTCAAATCTTCTGGCTGAGGAGGTAGCATTTATTAGAGGTATGTTTCTACTTGCTTGTGATCCCTGCAGTACAATATTTTTTCCAGGCCCATGAACAACTGGCCCATTACATTAAGGGAACCTGATCTGACACCTGATTCTTAAACTGTTCAGTCCTGCTCAGAGAAAGTATATCTAAGCTCAATGAGATCAGGGTATCCTTTCTTGATTTTGATACAGGATTCATGGAAAAGGTTTAGAACAACTTAAAAAGGTTTTTGACCCCTCTTATATACTGTCTTATGCTATAGTAGGAGACTTTATAATAATTATATTGCTTAAGTGTCTTGTACAGCATCTCTCTCTGCAAAGCCCTATCAAAAATCTGCACTTCAAGATTCCATGGCTCATGAGCATCCAGACCACAGCCACACAGAGAGGTGATTAGAACTTGGTTCACATAAATTTGTGAGGCCTCTGTTTAGGCTCCTTCCCTATACTATGATATGCCCTCTGGGGTGGTTGTCCTTTGAGGGCCTGTAGTCAATGACAGTTAAGAACCTGCTTGGCAGTTCAACCTATGATAGGCACTGGTCCAATATACTGGAGGACTCCTAATGTGGGGGTCAATAAGGCTGGAACAAAGAACTCTGACTCCCAGTGGGTAATCAAAAATAAAAACAAAAGGATGGAACTGTAGGAGGAACTTAGCCAAGCAGGCCCAGCTGCAATGCCATATGCATATATGTGCCACTGATACTTCTTCCCTGAGATAACCTAGAGTCTGCCAGCATGGCCAGAGACTGCTGACACTGGATCAGGCCATGGAGTGAGCCACTGAGAAAAAGACAGTATCATATCTGGCTACTTGAGAGCCAATGAGATGATGGGAGGGGGGATAGGGTTTGCCCAGTTCCTGCAAGAAACAACTCTGCTTTTGCCATTTTCCCAACTCTGAGAGTCTGTGTTATTGACTCTCTGCCTTCTTACCCTTGCCCCCAAGGGTCTTGGTCAGGGTCCCAAGCAACACAAATGAATTTGGGCGAAGGCATTTTATATTGAAAACACAATGATCTAAAGTATTCTCATGAAATAAAATTATCAACCCTGTTCCATTTTCCCTCTCTTCCACAGCAAACTCACCCATGTGGAACTGTTTCATAATATTAACAGTTAAAAGTAATAGAATTAATAGAGTTAATATTAAGAAAATTAAGAATGTTCCCTCTAATACATGGCCCATTGCAATCAGTATTCATTTCAAATAGGGCCCAGGTCTCCACATTCAATAAAATCTTGCCTGTCCTGGAAATGCAGCAGCACCATTCAACAGATCACAGGCAGATGAAATTATTAGGTTTATCTTTCTAAATATTTAGCCATTGTGATACACCTCTACTGAGAAACATTGGTAAGTGACTGTAAAATGCTGACTGAAAATTTAAAACTGATTAGCCTTGCGTTT
This sequence comes from Montemys delectorum, assembly GCA_019843815.1. Classification (NCBI taxonomy): domain Eukaryota; kingdom Metazoa; phylum Chordata; class Mammalia; order Rodentia; family Muridae; genus Montemys; species Montemys delectorum. The sequence goes on from JADRCD010000119.1 coordinate 18,300, forward strand.
CAGAAAATGAGAACACAGTACTGTGTGTAATTCTGGCCCTGTATTATACTATTGATAATTGATTGGCAAGCACAATTCAACTGTATTTGTTTATATTACAAAGTTTTGTCTGATGCTTACATTTAAAGCAGTTTTCAAAATTCCCTTTCATCTATCTTTGATTCCTTCACAACATTCTGTGGAACTGATTTCAAAGAATGGTAAGAGGGGCTGAGAGAAAAATAGGTTTAAGGTTAAAAATGGCCTGCATACTATTTTTGCCACCTGACCCCTTTTGGGCATAATTTCTCTTTGTTGTTCTTTCCTATAATACAAAGAAAAAGAAAAAGGTTAAATAGAAATAAAATAACTCGTACATTGATAAAGAAATCTCTGATTTTAGTTATCCTGAGTTCATCAACTTCAATTTTTAACCATCTTATATACATGTTAACATTCTATTTACATATTAGTATACACATACATGGACATACATGCTAAACTATATGTCCTCTTTTCTCTTATATGCTGGTAATGGCTGATATAAATTGCTCTTCATCTTGCTTTTTTCCTTTACATTGCATTCTGAGAATCAAATCCTATCAGTATATATCTGTGTCATTGAATTTAGAAGAATATTCTCAGTGCAGCTTTTTAATAATTGGCTTAGAGCAGCAATGTCCAACATTTTGCCTTCTTGTTTTGGGCCACATATTAAATACACGAGTATTGATGACAGTAAGTGAAAAAATTCTGTGGATAATTTTGTGATTTCTATTACCACAAATAAAAAGATACACATTAGTCTTAATAATGTGGCACCCTGTTCAGAGTCTTTTAAATCATTGAACAGATCCCAAATTTCTCATAAAGGGAATATATCTAAGAACTAAATTTTCACTTTTCAATATTTTTATTATAAAGGTAAGGAGAATAGCACGAATCTAGTAGGGTGTTTGACATCTTAATTGAGAAACTCAAATGCCATTGTTTAAGACCTTTGAGGTTGTTGTAGTTCTCAGTGAATTCTCAAGGTGCTCATCAAATATTTTGGTTCTAATTTTACTCTTGATGTCATGTTGGACTGTGAAAATCAGTCTATGTTTTGGTTGAGTGAGGCTTACTCTGGAGATCTAGTGGAAAAATTCTACAAGGGATGGAACAGTGAGCTATGCGCCCAGACATTAGGTGCCTGACATTATTCTGTGGGTAGGGCAATCCCCCACGCTCCTGGTATTCTGGCTATGCTCCACCCCCGAAGTCATCTGATTACAGCCAGGTATGCCCCGCCCCACAGTTACCTGGGAACAGCAAGGTAGCCCAGCCCACTGTAAAACGGGCTGCTTGTCCCTCCTCTCTCTCTCAAACTCTTGCTCTTTCTTGTCTTTACTCTCACCTCTTCCTTCCTCTCTCCTCCTCTCCCTCTCTCCACGTGGCCATGGCCAGTCTCTACTTTTCTTCTCTCTCTGTCTCTCTGTCTCTGTCTCTGTCTGTCTCTCTCTGTCCCTCTCTGTCTCTGTCTCTGTCTCTGTCTCTGTCTCTGTCTCTCTCTCTGTCTCTCTGTCTCTGTCTCTGTCTCTCTCTCTCTCTCTCTCTCTCTCTCTCTCTCTCTCTCTCTCTCTGTGTGTGTGTTCAATAAAACCTTAAAACCCTCTGTGTGTGTGTGTGTGTGTGTGTTCAATAAAACCTTAAAAACCATGGACTGCCTCCTTTTATCTAGACTGGCAGTGCTGGAGCAATGGTTTAGGCCTTCTTCTAAAGAGCCTTGTCTAATCTCCCACAGGAAAGCCTCCCAGTGCTCCAGCCATGGCCACCAGCCAAACCAAGCAGCCCGCCTGAGCTAGTCAGACTCTCTCCTCCCTGAGTCAACCCGCCTAAGCTACCCTTCAGCCTGGGCCAGAGTCTGCCAGAGGGAGCTGGTCTAGGATGTCTAAGAGGGAGAGGGAGAACCTGCTGTTTCTGGTTCCCTTGCAGCCCAGAAACCCCAGCTCTGGCTCTCCCAAGGTACCCAGATGTCTGTGGTGCTTGAGCACTGGAGCAGAGATTCCGCCTTCCCTCCCCACTATCCCTCCCCACTCCAGTGGATTCCGGCAGCCTAACACTGTCAATGCCTGTCCTGCGGTGGTTCCATAGGGTCCCACAGCAGTCTCCAGAGCCCTGATGAGAAACCGGGTCTCTCCCACCCCTTCCCCTTATTTCCCCACTGCCCAGCGCCCTTCAGTGTCCTTTGCTTTTGAAAATAGTCATACACTCACAGCTGCAGGTTCTGTGACAGTGCATGGTTCTGTGGCAGCCTGAACAGTGCATGGTTGAGAAGTGAGGAAAATTTGTCTCTGGAAAGATATGACCCATGAAAGTCAAGATCGGTCCAATTTTGTTGTTTGTTTTTCTTTTCTTTTTTTAAGATGTATGTCAGACTATACTATATTCCACTTAAAAGCTGGCAGGAAACTTAATTATTTAGACTATAAGTGCAGTTACAATTATACCAAGATGTTGTTTCTCTAGAAAATTTGAAATCTCTTTTCAAATTCTTGTGTCAAATTGAAAAGCAAAACCACTTTTTTTTTTTTTTTTTTTGGACTGGGTTCAGCCAGTACATCAAAATGCATAAAATTATTTGCCTTAATCTGAAAATTTCATAATCCATTTCATTCGGAATGCTGCTATGATTTGAAACATTGGTTTTCAACTTGAGGACACATTTCAACTTGTTTAAACAAGAAGATAACTCTACTAAAATATTCTGTGTGCCACTTCTGACCATTGAGTTCTGATACAAATGACCTGGTGGCATGCCACAGATCACAAGATATTTTCAGCCCTTGGCCTTGATGTAGAGCATCGTACTTCTGAAGAGTAAATTGTGTTGCCGTAGTCAACACTTAAGAGAGTCCTGGAATGGTGGTCATTGGCTCTTATGAAATACAGTCTTGATGGTAGTTTTAATGGGCTTGTCCACTTACAATTCTTTTTTTTTTAGAAAATACTCAGTGAAAGAAGCAGAAAGCCATTTAAATATCTTTCCTCAAGACCAAACAGTGAATTCAAACTCTTAGGGCTAAAAAGTTCATGTGAGAATATTAGCTCTTTTAAAGACCCATGACAAGTAATCCTAAAGATTCTGCTTCAGTGGGTTGGAGGAAGAAGCTCCAGGAAGCATACGTTTACAAAATAGGTTTGAAATTTAATGAAAATGAACACAGGAATAAAGTGAGAGAGTCGCATACAATGAAATAGGGTCTGCTTCAACTTTATGCTCTCAGACAGCAAGACTCCATCCTATCTCATCACTTGCATCTTCAGGGAAGTGGAAAGTCTCCCTTGTACACATTGGTACATGCTGCTAACTACAAGGAAGAGTTCTTTCTCCCCGAGCTCACATACTGAGCCTGAAAAATAAAATCAAGTTGAACTTAGGCAAGCTTCCTTGTAACAAACAATGCACAGACTGGATTTTTTTTTTCTTGGAATGAGAAGGATAGACATAAATAGGAATGAGGATCTGTTTCATTCATTTGTCTCTAGCCTCAGGCTGTGTTCAGCAGGAAGTGGTCAGATCCATAAGGCTTTGTAACTCTCCCTTTTCCTATGAAAGAGAAAACCTCACTCTACATAGACAATATTTGCTTTGAGGTTAAAAAAAAAATGGATTGATATCTTAGATATTAAATACAGATTAAAAGTTTCATTTAAATTTACTTTTGTTGTTCTTGTTGTTTTGTTTTGTTTGTTTGTTTGTTTGTTTGTTTGCTTTTGGAGACAGGGTTTCTCTGTATAGCCCTGGCTGTCCTGGAAACCAGGCTGACCTTGAACTCAGAAATCCGCCTGCCTCTGCCTCCCAAGTACAGGGATTAAAGACGTGTGTCACCACTGCCCAGCCTTACTTTTTAATTTTTTATTTTATTTATTCTTTAATCTTTTTTTTTTTTTTTACAGTCCAGACATTATCCCCCTCTCGTTTCATCCTTTGACTGTTCTGCATCTCACACAACCTCCCCCAATCTCAAACAGGACGTTCCCCACCTGCCTCAAGCCATCAGACCTGCTCACCCCCAGGACCCCAAATCTCTCAAGAGTTAGGTGCACCTTCTCTGACTGAGTCCAGACCCAGCAGTTCTTTTGTATCAGCTGTGTATGTGTTGGAGGAGGGGGGTCTTATATCAGCTGGTGTATGCTGCCTGGTTGGTGGTTTAGTGTCTGAGAGATCCTGGGGTCCAGGTTAGTTAAGACTGCTATTCTTCCTATAGGGTCTCCCTTCTCCTCAGCTTCTCCCCTAACTCAACCACAGGGGTCAGCAGCTTCTGTCCATTGGTTGCGTGTGAATATCTGCATCTGACTCCTTCAGCTGCTTGTTGGGTCTTTCAGAGGGCAGTTGTGATTAGAGCCCTTTTTTGTAAGCACACCATAGCATCAGTAATATTGTCAGGCCTTGGGGCCTCCCCCTTGAGCTGGATCTCAATTTGGTCCTGCTATTGGACCTCCTTTTCCTTAGGCTCTTCCCCATTTTTGTCCCCTTCAGTTCAGTCTTCAGTCAGAATCCAGAAATGATGAGCATGGGTGTTCAGATTACTTTCTTGCTCTCTTTTTTTCATTTGTTCTGGGACACTATGGTTCACATAGTACCATGTACATTCAGGATGCATGTTCCTACCTGAATTAATGCAGTCTATAAAATTTCTCAAAAACATGCCAGAGGTTTGTCTCCTAAGTGACTCTAGATCCTGACAATCACTCTTAATCCCATGCTACCCAACTAATTACAGCACCTTTTCAAACATTTGAATATTCCTGGGTGGTTCTTTCCCACCTTGTACAGGCCTTCTCTTTTTCTTTCAAGGATTCATTGCAATGAACTTGCAAAAGGCAACTTGGGAGAAAAGATACACATTTATTAATGGGAAAAAATTCAAGGCACAGGGGTCACACACTAAGTACATGATTCAAGAAAAGGGAAAACATTTGAAGCTTTAAGTATTCTTTTAAGGGAAAGAGTATAAAATTTTAGAGGATAGTGAATTAATTTTAGGAGACTTCATTAGACTTGAAAAATGAACAGCTGTCTATCAAGACCCTTAACAAACAATATGTTATAAATGGTTCTCTTTTGAAATATTGACACAGAACAAATTACAGAGAGAGAGAGAGAGAGAGAGAGAGAGAGAGAGAGAGAGAGAGAGAATGACTCTGGCCAGGCTTTCTGAAAGAATTCATTATTTCTCCCTGGGGTCTGAGATAGTCTCATCAAAGTCCTTTCAATACGAAAACAGAAACAACTATGCTTCTCTTTTGTGTATCCAAGTGGATATACATGAAAACTATCAGAAGCCTCAATCTCCACCATGAGATGGAGGAAATGATCTATATGTTTTGCCATGACTGTGACAAAAATTCTTAACAAAGCAAATTCCTCAGAGGAAGCATTTGTTTTCACTCAGTGTTTCAAGTGCCACTCCATCATAGTGGACAGAATGTGGCAGACTTTAGCGTTCAAACCATGGTAGATAGGAAGTGAAAATTGATAGAAGAGGCCAGAGTGATATCTAACCCACAAAGATATGTCTCTGGTTACCTACTTCCTACTAAATAATACCTCCTAAATTTATGGAACCTCCCAAGAAAATATTCACTTACTCAAAAGATAGTGCAAACAAAAATGTTAAAAACAACTGACAATGCTAACTTAGGGCCAGAATGTTTGTAGCCTCTAATTAACCAGCCTTATGCTTCCCAACCATGGAAGAAACAAACCCCTAGTCCAAGCTTAGTACTCTGGAGTCCAGCTTCTTTCCGACCTTGGTTCAATGAGCCTACACAAAATTGTAGCCCTTTTGATGTCTTCTGCCATGGGCCGACCAGTCTGGGCCTCCCTCAACCTGTGGAGGGAACAGGGTCCTAGTCAGGTAGACAAGGCGTTGGCGAAGAAATGACAAACAGACAAAGCACAAGGGAGTGCAGATTCTGAATGTAATTTGTACAAAGTAGAAATCAGGTTTATATGGTATACAGAAAACAGGGCAAACTACAGAAGTCATGTAGGCAGGAGAGGGCTACATCAAGGTCAGTGAGAACAAGCAGCCAAGTGCAAGGCGGAGGAGCAGTGGTGTCCTTCTACTTGGGCTATTTTGACAGTCTTCAACCTTACGTTCTTTTATCTTGCCCAGTTTCTATACTGCTGGGTCACCTGTCAGAACTTAAACTACTATTACAAAACAGTGATTTCTTTTTTGTTTGTTTTTCAAACAAAAGAAGACTTGAGTTCCTACATCCAGGTATAGCTTTTCAAAGGATATATTCGAGTGGTCTATGTTCTCCCTTCAACAATACTACTTGTGCTGAAAACTACCCTACTTCTCAATGGCACCTTCTCTGGTCCAGGAGCATCTTGGACCTCCTATTCAAATAAACTCACAGGGTATTCTTAACGTGACTTTGCATAAGGTATTAAAAAAATTCACAGAATCATTAAAAATCTACTCCAGAGAAACATCTAGGCAGAAAAACTACAGAATACAATAGGTCCCATAAAAGGTGGGTGCTCCCCACATTTACTGTATTATAGATCCTGTATTATAGATACAGAAATGGACAGCATGAATACTGTCTAGAAGCATGGTTAGTAGATTGTGTTTTAGTCTTGGCTGTCAGAGAGGAGTAGAAGTATCACAGACAAATAACAGGAAGACATGAGGTCTCCCCAGAAAAGGAAAGAGTAAATGGGACAACTTGGCAAGCTAGTAAGAAGGGCAGGTACCTAAAAGGAGCCAGCTTGCTGACTCTCTTTGTTAAGCTGATCAACCTTTCATGTTTAAATAGCCTCCTCTCTAACATGATAATTATATTTTCTAGCTCTTGACATAACCATAAATTGACACAGCCTGTAAATTGCATCACATAGTATTTACTACAAGAAAACACCCAATAGGTATTTCTAAAAATAAATCATTATTTGGAACTATTCAAAATTTAAAGGATATGAAAGGGACATAGAAAATAACTTATTCCCCCCAAAAGATAGGCTCTACAAGGCAGGATTATAGGGTTTGTATCCACACTCTCAGGGAGAATTCTTGGAATGTGTTAATACTCAAATGGTACACACAGAGACATATGTGCATAAACACTGCAGGGGGGATGGCTGGGGAGGGGTGTAGCTTAAAACTCAAACCTAATTGTATCACAAGAGGTAAGCTGGGATAGACTGTTGAAGGGGGACAAGAACAGGACTTACCAAACAATTAAGTTTTAACCTGGGAGGCATTATGTAGGGAACACAAGAAACCTGAGTAAGTCCTTAGATGAATGAATATCTTAAAATGAGCAAGGCCATGTTGTGGATGCCAAGTCCTTGAGCCATGGGACAAAAGCCAAAGCAATTACCCATGCTCAAAATAAATGACAAATCTTTTCTCAGGAGGCCAAGTATGAGTATTTATGGACAACAGATCTGTGTGTGTAGAGACTAGAAACTCCATAATCACATTTTACATATTCATAACCTGAGACTGCTCTCTTACAGAGATCTGTTACCAAAACTAGATTTCCCCACCTCATGCTATAGCTAGTAATCATACGGACTGCTTAGGTTGCAGAGGTAGTGGTGCAAGACTCAACCTGACCTCGGCTTCACTGTATGTACATGTGTCTATGTATCTGTCTTGTCTTGCCTTCTCTCACCAACACTAGCCAGAGTTCCAAGACCCAAGTCATGAAGGACAACACACACCAGCCACCCTTTTCATATACAAAAATACAACTGAACAAATATGTTACTAATATTCAATCAACAGAGGAACCACAAAATTTCCCGATTACATAAGTATAGTAGAACATGTACCATGATACAGAAAGGACATGTATGAGGTAGTCAGGTACATAACTGTACAGGAACAAAGTCCATCCATTTATGTACCAGTAGTTACTGAAAATACTGTGATATATGTAGAGAGACTGTTTTTTAAAATGAAATTCTTTCCCCTTAAAAACACCAGCTTTCTCCAGAAATTACACAGAACTTTTTTATTTGATAGTATCTTGTTTACACTCATCAAGTGTAGACTCAAGAAAGAAAGGTCCAGGCAATGCTAACTCAAGAGACAGTGGCCATCCATGGGCCAGCTCTATCTCCAGCACTAAATACTATAATGTCTCATTAAATCATTATCTTTTTTCTCACACACAGAGTAGTCTCAAGTTTTGTATTTCAAAATCTCTCTATTAATGTTAAAAATTAATCTCACGAGGAAGACTATCAACCTCTAGAGAAGTGGTAATTTATGTATGTAAAAATAACTATTCCAATAATCTTAACATTTATTATTTAAACTGAAAACATATTGAAGGGATGAAGAAATTATATACCTGTTGTACATCAACTTTTTTCAGACTGGCCTTTCATGATGATACTTCTCACAGTTTAATTGAGTGAAACAGTGAAGAAAATAATAACAGAGTGTAGGTTGAATTCCTAGGGCTATCCCACCAAATTTATTCCTATGTCAAAACTCCCCTACATTGAATTACCAAAGAGAAGTATTTGGTTGAAGGTCATCATGACATAACGTTTCATTCAATATACTCATTGAGGGAATATAAGCATGACTTTGAGATAGACTTCAAAGTATAGTATACCATTTTAAGGTTAATGAAGTGTACTCCTCAACATAAATTCAACACTGACATACTGGCCAGCCACAGAACTGGAGCCTGCAAAGCTGAAACAATGGAGCAGGTGTGGGAATGGACATCGGTGTCTTCTGGAAACAGGACTATTATTGAATGCTTTGTGGCCGTGTATAACACAGATGTTAGAAGTCACATCTGGAACACAGGCTGGACAACTGTTTCTTCTGCATCTTGTTCTGAACAGCAAATATATGCAACCCCTAGAGCCAAATTAGATGAGAAATAATGACCAGAATGTCTACCCTGACCTTAGACATTCTTCTTGAGTCTTGGTTTGTTGTCAGCCAGAAATTTCTGGTTATGATTTCCCCTGTGATGAAAATAAGGAATGCCATTACCAGATCCAACTATCAATTCATATTCTTTACAGTCACAAGTAAACACTGATATGTATAGTTTAACTCCTTACAAACTGTTGTGGGTGGAGTTGTGACATACTGCATATCATTCTTTTTAAATTCCTGCTATTCAATAGAACATTTGATTGCATGTCACCTCCTTCCCAGTGATTTTATTTAATTTTTTATTGTTAACACCTAGGCAATCAGTTTGGTCTATAAGTTGTGCTCCAGGACACACAAAACAGTTTCTATCGCAAAGGCTATAATACAATATGTTTAGTAGTTCAACCAAGGGCATACAGATACCATCTTCAGACATACTATAACACAGGAAATTTCTTGAAAAACTGTTGATCTTATGCTGTGTTCAGAGAATTTAGAAAGAAATCATTTACAAATTGGATAAAATAGTTTTAAAATATTTCCATTATGTACTTTACTTACTTGGAAATAGCATATGATATCATTTTTATGCATACATTTTAAAGAAAAGATCAGCTAGGTGATGCCACATCTCTTTAGTCCCAGTACTCAGGAAGCAGAAGTGAGAGTTTGAAGCCAGTTTCATTTACAGAGTTACAGTCTAGGGATGGCTACACAGTGAAGCTCTGTCTCAGAAAAAAAAAATCAGAAAAAAAGACAGAAAGAAAAGCAAAAGAGAAGAGAGAAAGGAAAGAAAAAGAAAAGAAAAGAAAAATTAGAAAAGAGTTTTATCAGCAATTCTACCCTAGAGACATTTATATTAACCCCTACTTTTGGGAACCAGATGCCTGGCTCATGCTTCACCTTGAGAAACTGCTGAATTGCTAGGAGCCAAGCACTTCCCAGCCCCGCTAATTGCTGACATTTGCTCCAGCAGTGGAGACACTCAGGAGCCAGGAGACTGAGAACAAAGCACTCTCTTCCCTGAGAAAGTGCCAAACAAGCATTCCCTCCCTGAGAAGGTGCTAAATCAAGCACTCTCCTCCCTGGGACAGTGATAACCTTTGCCCTACTGGAGGCACCTAAAGTCATCTTCACAGAGACAGCTTCCTGAGATAAGAGCCGCAAGATGTCTCAGGCTCGTTATCAGCATCCATCCAGATGTTCCTTTTCATCTACCTCATCTTAAGCCTTATTCCCCTCAGCCCGTCCCTATTTCCTCTTTCTGTACATATATATTCTGGCCCTTGGCCATTATTAAAGTTAGACCTTGACAAAAGATTTGCTTGGTCTCACTTCCCTTTCTTGCCCATTCTCCTTTACAGGCTGAAGTCCTCCTCAAGCCTGCGGAATAACTAAATCCTGCGGGACAGGGTACTCTACTTTTGAGTTTTCAGGTTATTTCAGGCCCTATAGTTGGGTTTTAGGTTGTTTCTGACTAATCACTGTCTGTTTGACATGTTGAATACCTTTCTATTTTGAAAGTGTTTTGAAAGAACATGGACTTACTATGTTATATTTCTGAAAACCATAAGTATAACTCAGGTTCACTGAGTTAAGGCCAAAGTGCTAGCTGTGCTGCTTCCTAGAATCTCCAAGGAATCACTTCTTTAGCTTCACTGGGTGGCTCAAGTCCACCAGTCCTGCTTATTTGGGTTATCTCCTGTACAGTAGCCTCCTTTCTACTCTCTATAAAGGCATCTGTGAAGTTATTACTGTACTCTCCAAAATGATCAAGGCAGGGTTTCCCTGGTGTCTGCCATCTGCACTGGCTCTTACAGATTTTCTGCCCCCTTGTCTACATAAGTCCCTGAGCCCTAAGGGGAGGAATTTGATGGAGACCTCCCACTTAGGACTAGATGTTCCAAAGTCTCTCATCTCTGCACATTGTCCAGTTGTGGATCACTGTGTGTGTTCCCATGTACTTTGAGGAGGAAACTTCTCTGAGTGAGACACTGATCTATGGGTACAGCAAGGTATCATTAGAAATCAGTTTACTACTACATTCCTTTCGAAGAGCAATTGGCTTCTCCTAGGTCCCTGGCCTATCTATTCTCAGTTTCTTGATCACCTGAGTAGTGACATGGGTTCCACCTCATACAATAGACCTTAAAATCTACCATAGAGTGATTGGTTACTCACACAATGTTTGTACCGCTGCAGTACCACAACATCTTGCAGGTAGGCCACCATTGTAATAGAAGAGTTTGTAACTGCATTGGTGTTTATGTTTCTCATCTGGTAGTACACTGAGTACCTTCTAGTACCAGTATGGGTGAGGGCTCTAATCTGGTACCAGCAAGACTGTTAGGTACCAGCATAATAAGATATGTATCACCTACCTGACTGCTGGCCTTGGTGTGGCCACTGGGTTGCCAGGTAGACAGTGATTTAGACATTGGCATTTGGAACAAAGAAGTGGAAATGGTCTACAAGAGAAGGCTGAGAGGATCCACAGGAAGGAGGAAAACTAGATCTACTTCAAGGTTAGGCAGAGTCTCCATTCAATCCACCACACTCTGTCAACCTGCTCTAGTTTAGTTGTCTGTTGTGGTGGTAAACATCAAGATAAAAACAACTTGGAAGGAAAGGGTTGATTTGGCTTGCAGATTACAAGTCATCCTTGTAGTACTGATATTACTGATAAACTAAAGTAGGCATCCGAAAGTAAGGAATAAGACAGATCACAGGAGAAGGCTGAATAGTTCCTGAATTCCTCAGCTATCTATCTCATTTAACCCAGATGCCCTAGTATAAGGATGATATCTTCCATAGTGGGATGGACTCTGCCATATCAATTATCTATCAAAATAAGGACACAAGACAATCTGATGGAGGCATTAAATTGATTGAAATTCCCAGGTGATTCTAGATTGTGTTAAGTTGCCAAAAACTACCCAGGATACACACCATCTGGGGTGGCCATCATTCTTTTACTGTAAGGTATTCCTCTTAATGAAGCTCCTCTCTTGCTTTAAAAGGGAAGGCTCTGTTTTGATGTATGCCTCATAATGATGTGTCAAGTATGACATTTTCCCTGTGTACTGTTCTTTCAATTCAAGGCCTGATTATTGCTTCCAAAGGTGCAAGATCCTCTCTCCTAAAGAAGCTCATTTTTAAAGTGTAATTTTGTGTTAGCTACTCCTCAAACAAACCATTCTCCAAATATTTTTACACAATTGTCTACCTGGGTACATTGACATCTTCCATTCTCAAATAGAATCAAAAGCTGCTTGTAAAATGAAGTCTTTTGGGACAAAGTGAATTCTGAAAAAAACATTGTTTTATATAATCAAGAGTGACTTAGAGCAGTGTTGATTTCCCTACTGATTCAGAGAGTTCTGCATAGGAAACAAGATGAAGATTACTGTCATGGCATAAGCATTTACTGGAACCCTGACATTTATTGGAATTCCAACTGGTCAAAAAGCTGAAGAAATGATGTTGGGAATTGTAAAGGCATGTAATATCTGATAAGCTGTGACTAGTCACAGTATGAGTTTACCATGATGGATATGAAGTTCTATCATCTCAAAAAATTCAACAGAGTTTGTCCACAATATACTTGGAGCATGAGCTTTCCTTAAATTCATACATCTTTGTCTGTGTTGATGAGAGTGTGGTGGGTTCAGGTGTGTTTTTGTTTTCTTTTGTTTTGTTTTGCTTACAGGCAAATACAAGAACACAAGTCTGGAGACATCTTTCCCTGTTCCTATACGGAGCTTCACTATTGCCAGTGTCCTTAGAGTTCTGCTAGGATGAAACACAGCAAGGGACAATGGAGGAACATACAGTCACATCTCAGAACCAGGATGCTGTGTGTGTTCACATGCAATTAAACACCATGACTATTTTTACCAGGATCCATATGATATAACTTGCCTGAGTCAGGGATTCTTAAACCCAAGTTAAAAATACTGTGAGAGAAAAAGAATCTTACCTCAACAGACAGTAAAGCAACTTTCCCACTACTAGCTCTGGCTATTTTGTTGGTAGTATGCCACTGAGATTTTAAAAGATTTGCCCACAACCAGCAAATTTCTGATTTCTTAGGACCCTCAGATTCTAAGCACAAAAGTAACTATCCCATAGAGAAAAAGATATTTGGTATAAACAGCTGTGCCATCTGATACCAAGTGGCCTGGAATTCCAATAGAAGAAGATACAGCCAGCTGGTGAAGAGACTAGAACAAGAATCTAAGCTCTTAGACTTTACCTATATCCTTTCATTTCCTGAGTCTAAAAAGGGACATGGGCTTTGGTGCCTCTATCTTAGCATGCGTTTACCATGTGAACTCATATCTGCTCATTTATGAAATGTAAAAAAGCACAATAGTCATCTGAGGTGATGTACTAGGAAATGAGGCACTGAGAACCCATCGATGTGCATTTCACATCCCTGTGACAGAATGGAGGTGGCCTTTTTTCATCTTTGCTTGACTTCTTTGGAGTTGGAAGATGCAATCACTATATCCTTGATAGAAATATGCCAATATTCTGAAGGTTCCCAACTGAATACCAGATGCTGCTGCACAAATCAGAAGCCTCCTCTACCTAAATCTGACTTAGTGCAAGGCCAAGGAATAAAGAGACTGTTTAGAATCCTAGTTTTAACATAACAGTGTAACTTAAAATATGTTGATAATTTTTTTTTTTTTTTTTTTTTTTTGTCTCAAGAACAGCATTTTCTAAGAGGATTAGGACAAGTCACCGTGGGTAATAAACACATCGTTGCCACCATGTATCCTTGGCAACCAAGGGTAATTGCTCAGGAACAGCTGCTTTCTGATCAGAAGGAGAGGCCAATCATGAATGAAGCATCCTTCTGTGGCTTTCAGAAAGGCTAAGCCTGGAAGCTCTGGAGGGATGCTCATGCTGTTAGCACTGAGGAGTAATCACTAATTCAGTGAGGCATTTTATTAGATGATGCCAAACTCTGAGGAACATCTAGGGGAAACACCCTCTGAGAATCAGGCTATTAAGTCTGGTCAGCAACATCTTGAAAATGTAAGGGAGGTTATATGAGGCACCCACACTTTGAAAAATGAAGACTCTGTAGATACTTTATACAACAATATCACTTGGTCAAGACAAAAGTGTCACTGCAGGGTATCTTATTAAGGTAGAGCCAGCTGTGGGGAAATGAGTTTGGGATCCTAGTTCACCCATGAGTTATAAATAAGATCCTTTCTTTGGGAAACTTTGCAGTCAGAGGGAGATGGACTATACTTAACTAACAACTAAGAAATCTTACAATGAGGAAGAGGTGGAGGTTGTCAGTGTGCATCATTGTGAGGTGTAGCCAGAGTGGCTGGTGATCCTAAGGATATCATGTGAAAAACATATGTACGTTTGCCACGGGGTGAGCCAGCCTTGGCCCCTTACCCTGTGGAGAAATAGGATCCTGGTACAGATGGGCAAGAAGTTGGTGGATTGACAAACAGACATGGCACAAGTGAGTGATGGATCTTAGTGAATTTTTTCAAAATGGGTATCAGACTTAAATGGTCACCACAGAAGGCAAAAGGAATTTAGATGACACACTGGTCAAGGTACAACGAGGTCAATGGGAACACAATGGGTCTATAGAAAAGTATATACATGTGAATTGACAGGAATCAAGCAGTGGTCACAACTGAAAGAAAATCAGCTTTATCTAAGGTCATGTTAATCTTAGAAGCCAGGCACAAAGTTTCCATTCAGTCTATTGTATAGGCCACTGACCAGCCAGTCCTTAGTAAATGCCCAACTATGATAATTCTCTGGGCTAGCAGAAGTATGCCCCAGGGGTCTCATTCTTATTAACTTTACCTAGAACAATACAATAATCTAATTCCTGGGAGTGACTCAACTGCAATTCTAGTGTGGTCTGCCATACAGTGACTACAATGAGGATTCCCAGCTGAACTTGCCCTGGGATAATCAACTTGAATGTCCGACCTCCTTCATTATCTCCCTAACAATGCTAGAGGCAATTAGTTTGAATGGGTAACATTCTTTATGAAATTCCAGGCTGAGTTTCAGCTCAGCAAGTTGGAATGTTGGTGAAGGTCAGTCAGAAAGCAATGTCCAATTTTGTTTAGCTATTAGGAAACCATTCCTTGGGGGCACCTCTATACAGAAAGAAAGCATGCTAGACCTTCCATCGACTATCCCAAGGACAAATTTGGAACACATCCATGTTGGGAGATGCCAGAGAATTCCAGGAGGCTAACTTCCTTGTAGCTTTTTGCCTCTGTGGGTTGCTGTCACGCAGATGCAACTGGAGTATGTGTGGCAATTCTGCCTTTTTAAAATTATTTTTCAGATGAAGTTCCAGAATGTCCTGCCTCAGCATGGCTAGGGATCTCAGAAGAACTCTAAAAATAAGTGGAAGCACAACAATTGAAAGACCC
>JADRCD010000122.1:2517-12876 GCA_019843815.1 Montemys delectorum
TGTGCAAAGAAACCAGCTTCCTCAAGATCCTACCACCATATCTCTGACATGATGGATAGTTCCCTGAGACTATGTACCAAAATGCACCATTCTCTCTTTAGTTAATTTTACTTAAAGAACTATGATGAAAGTCATTTTAAAATGGTAACCAGAGAGTACAGTAAAGGAGTCTGACTATGAATCTGACACTGCTTTGGTTTTGAGTTATCATCTATGACACACTCCAACACTGGCTCTCTATAGTAATGAAGTCCTCTTCTCTGCTGCCTTTGTAGTTAGTTGGACTTGTGTTGTCTTTCAAAGGTGCCTCTGCTGTTTTCTATAAACTTAGTCATGGCAAGACGGACTCTAACCCCTGAGACTTTAGAGTTACTGAAATGGGCAGAAGACTGAAAGCAATGAGTTGTCCTGACCACGGAAAACTTCCTCTTACACAAGGATGGCTTAGCTAGTATGTTGAATCAAGAGGAACAAACGATGAGAAGATCCAGCTGACAGACATGTAAGTGATTCGAAATTGAGCTGCCAGGTGAGACCAAACGAACTGTCAATCACTGCATCCTCCAAAGGTATTGTGTGCGTCAAGAGCACAGTTGAGACTATACGATCAAACTATGGGATGATATTTATTATGACAATCAATAAACTACTATACAGTGAAAAGTACAGTAAACACAAGACATGATAAAATTATGATATAATAGGGTAAGAATGGAAAGACAAGAAATGTTTCATAATAAGATTTTCTGGAATGTGGATAAGTGGGCGGATGAAGACAGCACTGAAATGGAATGAGCTGGAATCTTAAAGGTGCTTACACAAGGCTCAAGTCAAACTACTAATCTAAAAGCATTATTTCAGATGCCTATATTGTTTCATAGGGGGTCAGTTCAATACTTGTTGTGGATTTCTCTTATTTCTGGACAAAACCAGAAGGTTAAAGCAAAATTTGCCAAATTTTAAGCCTTTCAGCTTAAAATAGAATAATAGATAAAAATGGGGAAAGAGAAGCCAGACATATTTCTGGTGGTTCTAGTCTCCAGTCACTGGGAAAATCATGGGCAGGAAGCTAGCTAGCTTGGCCAATTTAGGTGCAACCTTAGACATACACACTTGTTCAGTCTCAACTTGGCTCAACTGCTAGGTGCCTCCAATCTATCTCAGCTAGCATGCCCTTCCCAGAACTCCCAGCTCAGCACCTAAATCTGTACTCAATTCCAGTTGCTGCTCAACATCCCCAACCTCTTGCCTATAGAAGCGGCCTGGGGCTGTTCCACATGAGACCACACATGGCTGGTTGGCTTTCCTACCTCCAAAGCATGGTGAATTCTCCCTCCTCGTGTCTGTTCACTTGCCTGTAGGGACCCAGAAGTCCTGCCTATTCCTTCAGCCCAGTTGGCGTGTGGCATCTTACTGATAGATCAAGAACCAATTGAGGAACAGTACCTTAACATTGGAATTACCCCTAGATATCATTGTCTTTGGGACAGCTCCTTTCACTTTGACAGCTACTGTCTTCATGCCTGGCAGTCTTCATATCACCAAAGTCAGTAAAAGTGTTCAGGGAACCTGAAGTTTTCACCATGTTATTGTGAGCTATCCTCAGGTAATGTACTGATGTCATTTAAGTTGGAATCTCTAGTGAGAGAAAACTGCATCATGGAGGTGTGCCATTAAAGGGAGCTGTAAGTCCTATCCTACAAGGCTCTTTCCTTCCTTCACTACAAGATGAGCACATTTGTTCTATTGGGACTTCCACCCTTAATAAAGTGCTTCTCTCAGACCCAAACGAATGGAGCACATCAGTGAGAAACTGGAAATATCAAGACAGCAAATTAAAATAAACTTATCAGTACTGGAGCATGGCTAAGCAGTTAAGAGGCTGCTCTTCTATAGCACCAGGGTTTGACTTCCTAACACCGACATTGTGGCTCACAACCATCTCTGATTCCAGTTCTATGGATGCCACTGCCATATCCTTGCCTCTCCGTGAATGCATGTAGTGTGCAAACTTACATGCAGGCAACACACCCAAACATATCATTAATAATTTTAATAAAAACATTTTATTATATAAGTAAACTTCAACAGGTATTTCATTTTAACGAGAAGCTGCCTTTAACAGGAGCTGGCAAACATATTTTTGCTTTGGGTTTTGTTTGTTTTTTTGGGTGGTTTTTTTTTTGTTTTGTTTTGTTTTGTTTTGTTTTTTTTTTGGTTTTTGAGGGGTGGGTGGGATTGGTTTTGGTTTTCTCAGAATGAGGCATAAATTGTAGAACAAAATATATACAGAGGCCAGAACCTGTATGTCTCCAGCCATACAGTAAGGGTACTGATGAACAAAAGTGAGGAATAACTACCACATGCACTGCTGAGATGAGCAAATTACCTTTGCAGATTGGTCTCAGTTCATACTTTCCTTCAAGATGGCGGAGAAGCTCAAATGTTTGTTGGGGGCTGGAGAGATGGCTCAGCAGGTAAGAGTATTAACTGCTCTTCTGAAGGTTCTAAGTTCAAACCTCAGCAACTACATGGTAGCTCACAACCACCTATAATGAGATCTGACGCCCTCTTCTGGAGTGTCTGAAGACAGCTACAGTGTACTTACATAGAATAATAAATAAATCTTTAAAAAAAAAATTAAAAATTTTAAAAAAATATGTTTGTTGAACACCAGCACACAGGTTCTTTTCTATCACCTCACTCCATCTCTGGTTTAGTCAATCTGGATTCTAAAACCCAAATGGGAAGGAAATGATTCACTAACTTCAAACTCACCCTGTTTGCCTTTCCAAGACTCCCCAGAATGGGCTCAGTGCCTCTTCTACTCCAAAGGAATGTAATGCAAGTTGTCCTTAACAGCAACGTGTGTCAGAGTTACTTCAGATTCCTGGATTGCACTGAGGACTGGCCCACAGAAACCCTCCTGGGGTGGGGAGGGGAATGTCTTCTTACCTTCCTTGAGATTTTGTTTTCTAGGCCTAAGTTCCAGGAAGTAGGCAGCCTAGACTACTAGGAGCCATACAAATTGATACATTGTATGCTGCCAAGAAGTTTACTGAAGGACATCTCTTAACCTTGAATAGCATTCCCAAAAGGCAGAGCAGAAGGAAATCATTCCTTTTGGCAGCTGTTGTAAAAGAAGGAACACAGAAAACAAAGGGGGTTGTTGTTGTTATTGTTGCTGCTGCTGTTGTTTTTAAGTTCTTAGGTATCTGTAATTATGAAAAATGAAGCATAGTATTTTGTAGAACATCTCATACTTTATTGAATTCAAACAAATGCAAGAATATAGCTTGAATGGGTTCCAGATTTGGTGTAAGGGTTAAGAGTACTTGGTCTTGCAGAGGATCCCAGTTCATTTCCTAATGTCCACATAGCGACTCAAATTAAAATGGAACTCCAGCCCTAAAGGATGTGATTGCCATTTCTGACATCTGCAGCCACCAGCCACGCACTTGGTGCACATACATACAGGCAGGCAAAATAGTCACATACTTAAATTAGATAATATAAAATAGATAAAATAAATAAATCTTCAAAATTATTTTTAAAAGAATATAAACTTAAAATGTTGCCTATTTTCCACAAGTCATTTCAATATATTATACCTAGGAATTTATTATATAAATTTATATATTAATTTAGTGTATAAATTTAATATATATACATTTAACACTCCCTTTAAAATATTTTTATGGGAAAAAATTTATGGAAATTTTTTTAATGGAGATAAAACCCTCAGAGCAGCCCCATCTACTGCGAGAATGAAGACCATTCTCAGTAATCAGACTGTCGACATTCCAGAAAATGTCGACATCACTCTGAAGGGGCGCAGTGTCATTATGAAGGGTCCCTAGGGAACTCTGCGGAAGGACTTCAGTCACATCAATGTAGAGCTGAGTCTTGGAAAGAAAAAGAAAAGGCTCCAGGTTGACAAATGGTGGGGTAACAAAAAGGAACTGGCCACTGTCAGAACCATCTGCAGTTATGCTCAGAACATGATCAAGGGTGTCATCACACTGGGCTTCCATTACAAGATGAGGTCTGTGTATGCTCACTTCCCCATCAACGTCATTATTCAGGAAAATGAGTCTTTAGTTGAAATCCGGAATTTCTTGGGTGAGAAATACATCCGCAGGGGTCGGATGAGGGCAGGTGTTGCTTGTTCTGTCTCTCAAGCCCAGAAGGATGAATTAATCCTTGAAGGAAATGTTATTGAACTTGTTTCAAATTCAGCCGCTCTGATTCAGCAAGTCACAACAGTTAAAAACAAGGATATCAGAAAGTTTTTGGATGGCATCTATGTGTCTGAGAAGGGAACTGTGCATCAGGCTGACGAGTGAGGCCTCAGTTTCCTAGCTCCAGAAACAAGATCCTGATCACGAGTATAATTTGGGCTCTTTTGGGAGAATAAAAGATTTATACATTGGGGAAAACAAAAAACAAACAAACAAACAAACAAAAAACTCAGAGCAAAATAAGGAGGGCCCAAAGGAAGATGCATGAATCTTACTCAGAAGGAGAAACAAACTAGTCATCAAACATAGGTGGAGGAGGGGAGAGGATCAGGTATGGAGAAAAGGTATGTGGGAGAGGGCTGGGAATGAGAACAACAATGTAGGGGGGCGGGTATCTCTGGGAGTAGTTGGGAACCTGGGACTAGGAAGGCTCTTTCTGGGGATGACCCTCGCTGAGAATCCTAGAGGCTCGGTATATGGAGATTGAAGTGGCACTTCCTATAGCCAGGTGGGACTTCCAGTAGATGAAGGGTGACAACAACTCACCAACAAAACCTTCAACCCAAATTTCATCTTGCCTAAAAATGGAGCAGAGATTGAGGGAATGGCAAACCAGTGACTGGCCCAACGAGACACACCTCATGTAAGAGAGACAATCCTAGACACTATTAATGGTACTCTTCGAATGCTTGCAGACAGAAGCCTTGCATAACTGTCTCCTGAGAAGTTTCATCCAGCAGCGAATGGAAATAGATGCAGAGACTCACAGCCAAATATTAAATGGCGTTCAGGTGTCCAGCTCAGACAGCTCTCTCTCGCCTCTGGGCCATGCTTGCCATGGTCACCGCGAGCCGGGCAATGGGGGCCAGGTGGATGGGGAAGGAAAGGGGGAAGGGTAGGATGATCTTATACCCGGTCAGAGTTTCCATGCTCTGGGCGGTGGAGGTATAGGTGTCTGCCTGCACACTCCGCCCCGCCGGGGGTTGGAGGTGTGGGAGGGGGTAGGGGGTGTCTGGGTCCCAGTCCGCGGGGGGGGGGGGATAACGAGACAGCTGCAGGGGGTCACTCGGCCTCCGAAAAGCCAGGGATGTAGTTCTCAGCCTCTGTACACCGCAGGTGACGCTGGGTGTCCGCGGAGAGGCTGAGAAGGAGGGGAGAAAGCAGGTGGGGAAAGTGGCAGCAGCACCGCTGTTCTGTGCTAGCACCACAGGAGAGTCGCTGGTCCAGGACTCGCTGCTGCAGATGCTGGGGCTATGGGGTGGGTTAGTTAGCTGGGCAGTGGTGGCGCACGTCTTCAGTCCCAGCACTTGGGAGGCAGAGGCAGGCGGATTTCTGAGTTCAGTGCCAGCCTGGTCTATAGAGTGAGTTCCAGGACAGCCAGGGCTATGCAGAGAAACCCTGTCTCAAAAAAACAAACAAACAAACAAAAGGAGGCAATACATAGTCGTGAGATTTTATTATAGAAAAGAGAAAAGAAGGAGGAGGAGAGGAGAAGAGAGAGAGAGGGCAAGAGAGGAAGAAAGCAAGAGAGGAAGGGGGGGCAAACTGCCCCTTATATTGTGAGGCAGGACTATCTGGCTATGGTCAGATGACTGGGAGTAAGGTCCACCTAGAATGCTGGGGACTTGGGACATTGTCTACACGACAAAACACACATCTCCTGGAGTGTGTGTGGGGAGTGCGGGCTGTGAGAGGTTGTGACTGAAACAGGAGCCAAGGACCCAGGAGGTGTGGCCGACCTCCTTCCATCCCTTGCAGGCAGACATTGTGGCCCACTGGAACTCCGGGGTTCCAGACCTGTTCTCGACTGGGCCCAGGTTGCCTGAACAGACCACTGCCCCACACTCAGGGAGTCTTGTGGAAGAGTGAAGGATAAGATTGAAGAAACAGGAGGGGTCAAGGATACTACAAGAAAACCTACAGAGTCAACTAACTTGGGCCCATGGGAGCTCACAGAAACTGAACCACCAACCAAAGAGCACTCAGGAGCTAAACCTAGGCCCCCTGCAGCTTGGTCTTCATGTGGGTCCCCTAATAATTGTCTGCCCTTAGACCCCCTTTCCATACTTATACTACCTGGTTGGGCCTCAGTGGGAAAGGATGTGCTTAGTCCTGATGGGACTAGATTCCCCAGGGTGGGGTGGTATCCAAGGTGCTTCCCCTTTTCTGGGGAGAAGGGAGGGTAGTGGGGGAGGGACTTTTAAGGGTAGCACTGGGAGGATAGGAGGGAAAGGGTGATTAGGATGTAAAGTGAATGAATAAATTATAATTAATAATTATAATGAAATAAATTTTAATTAATTAATTTTTTTCAGATGATATAATTAAAGATTTCTCTCCTTCTCTTTCCTCTCTTCTAATTCTGGCATGTATTTCTCCTTGCTCTCCTTAAATTCATAATCTTTTTTTCATTAATTGTTGTTTCCACTATATTAGGGATGAGAAAAGGACAATTACGCAAATGAAGGCCCTTGTACAATGCAAACTCTTGAGGGACTCCTGGGCACAGCAACGTGCTGTAGAATTTGGAGCCCTAAATTTGGCATATCAGTTAAGCCCTTTGTGAACCCTCCAAAGAGTTTGAACAAAGATTGTGCTGTGCTGTGCTGTGTGTGCTGTGCTGGGCTGGGCTGGGCTGGGCTGTGCTGTGCTGTGTGTGCTGTGCTGGGGTGTCTACCAGATTTTTAAAAAAGATCCAGAATCAATTCAAGTCCTGGAGATTCTGAATTGCAAAAACTTCTGCGTTTACTGGTCTTTTACTACTTTGTGGATTCTTTTTTCTTCCACTCTTCTCCACTCTTTCAACTCCATAATAACAGATAAAAGAGAATACCCTAATACTAGGTAAGAGAGAAAAAATAGAGCGGAAAGTAAAGAAATTCCTGAATAAAGCCAGGGGTCAGAAAGGGGGCAACATTATCATTAGACTAGTTCCTGGGTGTCAAATTTTCGCTTTTTGGCGAAAATTTGATCTTAGCTGTCAGGATATCTAATTTCTTCTTGTTAATGTTTCTTCTTTGCATACAACTACTTTACAAACCATGGCCAACAGCAACCAACAACAACTAACCAAAACTCTCTGAGTCCTAGCTTTTATACACCTTTTAAAAGTTTCCAGAATTCCAAGCATCACACAATTGCAGAAATGATCTGCTGCCAGCAAAATCGTGCTCCTGCTAGGGCATTTGGCAAATTATACTCAGCTGCTGTGCACCATCTAAAGCAGCCCCATTTCATTTAACCAAGGGGGGGGGGGTAAATGAAAACACGTTCTTGTAATATTTCAGTGTTTTTAAAAGAAACTAAAATCCCAAAGTGTCACTACGCTATCCCAACTATATTTTCATGAAAGACATTCCCTTTCTAGTAGCTGGATTAAAATACTCTGACAAAAGCAACTTCAAAGAGAAAGGGTTTTTTTTAACTCACAGTTCACAATACACAGTGCATCACCCCAGAGAAGTCAAGGCAGTAAAAACTTGAAAAGCTAGTTACATTATAACCATAGTAGAGGAGAAAGGGATGGATTAATGCAAGTAGCTTGCTTTATCCACTCATAAAATACAGGATTTCCTGCCCAGGGAATAGTGCTACCTACCCACAATGGGAACACTAATCAAGATAATCCTCCACAGACATTCCCTGAGACTGACCTCATCTAGATAATCCCTCTACTGAGTCTTGCCTGGTGAATCTGGATTGTGTCAAGTCAACAAAACCATAATCCTTGTTGGATGTGGTGGCACATGCCTTTAATCCCAGTACTGGGGAAGCAGAGACAGGTGGCTCTCTATGAGTTCAAACTCAGCCTGATCTGCACAGTGAGTTCCAGGTCAGCCAGGGAGATCTTGCCTTTAAAAATTTTTTTTTGTATATTGAGGATTCTTGCATAAATGCTTGGAGACATTCCTCAACAAGTCATTTTTCTGTTGCTGTGATTAAACACCATGACCCAGAGCAGCTTACAAAATTTTATTTTGTTTTATGATTCCAAAGGAATAAGAGTCCTTCATGGTGGGGCAGCATGACAGCAAGCGGCAGACTTGTTAACACAGAGCAGAAAGCGGAGAGCTAAGTGGAAGTGGCATAGGGCCTTAAGGTGTTAATTCAAAGCTTGCCTCCTGTGATGTACATCCTCCAGCAAGGCCATGACTTCTAAACCTCCCCACATAGTCCACCAACTAAGGACCAGTTGTCCAAAAGCCTGAGCCCATAAGTAACATTTCTTACTTAAACAACTATACCAACTTTTAACCTATTTCTCCAAACGATGGCTAATGCTACCCTAACATGGTCAGCCTGTCATGGTACATGTGTGCCACACTAGGTGCATTCTATGGCAAAGCAGAGATCTCTCACTCACCTTAGATTTGATGGGAAAAATAACAGGAAGTTCTAAGGGGTCTCATCACCCTTCCAGGCTGCTTGCACCCATGGCAGATTGGTGTGCCTGCTCCCCCATCCCACAGCCCTCCTTGTCTCCCAAAAGATCTGTGCTAGCCTGGGGCACAAGTGAGACCCCTGCCCCAATACCCACACTGGCTGGGACCCTAGAGAGCTCAGAAGTTGTGGGATCTGTCTTGCTCTGCTAGAGCCTCATCACCCTTCCACCTGCACTCAGGGCAGATCGACAAGACTGCCCAGCAACCACACAGTGATGCTTATCTCCCAGGAGGCCTGTTCTAACTACAGACACAGCATTGCCTGCCTCCCAGGAGGCCTGCTTTAGTCCAGGACACATAGTTCCACCTCTCTCTGGGTAGGCCTGCTCCAATCTGGGACACCAAGGTCAGTTACCACCACAGACAACCAGATAGAAAAAGGTAAGCTCAAGAATATAATCAACAGAAGCCAATGCAACTAGGCACTATCGAAATGCTCATCTCCTACTGCCCTGGATACCCTAAAACACCCGAAGAACAAGTTTCTAACCTTAAATCCTATCTCAGGAAGATTATAGAGGCCTTTAAGAGTGAGGTAACCCAGATATCAAAGGACATGCATGGTATGTACTCACTGATAAGTGGATATGAGCCTAAAAGCTCAGAATATCCATGGTATAACTTACAGACCATATGAAGCTTAACAAGAAG
Organism: Montemys delectorum; assembly: GCA_019843815.1. Lineage (NCBI taxonomy): Eukaryota > Metazoa > Chordata > Mammalia > Rodentia > Muridae > Montemys > Montemys delectorum. The sequence continues at coordinate 11,852 of JADRCD010000122.1, forward strand.
GAAGGCCCAAGTGTTCCCACTTCCAAGGGGGGAACAAAATAATCACAAGAGGCAGAGAGAGGGAGGGACCTGGGGGAAGAGGGGAGTGGGAGGAAAAAAGAGGGGTCAGGATCAGGTATGGGAAGAGATTGGAGAGAAGCCCAGAGAGCCAGGGGAATAAATAGAAAGAGGTCGCAGTAGGGAGTGGGGAACGGGGGGGGGGGGCGGGGGGGGGCGGGGGAGTCTCAGATGCCAGAGATGCAAGAGGCTCCCAGGACTCAATAGTGATGACATTAGCTGAAACACCCAGCAACAGGGAAATAGAGCCTGAAGAGACCACTTGCCGTGGATAGGCATGGCCCCTAGTTGAAGAATGTGGTCACACACCCATCTCAAAATCTTTAACCTAGAATTGATCCTGTCTAAAGGAAATGCAAGGACAACAAAATAGAGCAGAGACAGAAGGAAAGGCCACTCAGAGACTGCCCCACCTTGGAATTCATCCAAGGCATCAACAAACCCCAGTACTATTGCTGATGACAAGAAGTGCTTGCAGACAGAAGCCTGGCATGGCTGTCCTCTGAGAAGCTTTGCCAGCACCTAAGACAGATTCAGATATCACAGCCAAGCATTAGACTGAGCCCAGGGACCCCAGTGGAAGAGTTAGGGGAAGGACTAAAGGAGCTAAAGGGGACTGCAACCCCATAGGAAGACCAACAAATCAACCAACCCGATCACTCTGAGTCAGTCCATGGCTCCCGATACATATGTAGTAGAGGATTGCTTTATCTGGCATCAATAGGAGGGGAGGCACATGGTCCTCTGAAGGCTTGATGACCCTGCATAGGGAGATGCTATAGGGGTAAGGCAAGAGTGGGTGGGTGGTTGATGGAGCACCCTCTTAGAGGCAAAGGGGAGAGGAGATAGGGTGGAGGGTTTGTGGAGGAGAGACTGGGAAAGGGGACAACATTTGAAATGTAAATGAGAGAGAGAGAGAGAGAGAGAGAGAGAGAGAGAGAGAGAGAGAGAGAGAGAGAGAGAGAGAG
>JADRCD010000124.1:4343-23682 GCA_019843815.1 Montemys delectorum
CAAAAAAAAAAAAAAAATGAAAATTGATTTTCATGGCAACCACGGACTGAGTTTTGTGGAAAATGAGAATGGCAGTTTGTTCTTAAAGATGTATTTATTAAAATAAATAAGTTCATTATAGCTTTCAAAGGCACCAACTGACAGTTTAGGTGGCTAGAAGCAGTCAAGTAGATGCTAGTACTTGAACTCAGGATCTTTATGAGCATAGTTGATGGTCTCAACCTCTGAGCTATCAGTACTTGAACTCAGGATATTTGGGAGAGGAATTGATGCTCTTAATCAGTGAGCTATCACCCAAGAAGGGAGTTTTTCTCTTTCTTAGATCATAAGAGAAATCACTTTCCTGTCTTGCAGGCAATCACAGTGACACTGTGTGGTCATTTGGTAGAATTACAGGAATTTTTGTAAAAAGGGGAACATTTTGAGGAAATTAAAAGTTGTTTATGGATGGCTCAGGATTGAACTCATGGCCTTTAGAAGGGCAGTCAGTACTGTTAACCATTGAGCCATCCACCCACAAGGAAGATTTCCTTCTCCTGCTATTTAACTGGTAAAGCAATGAATTTTTTTTTTTTTTTAAAAATAAGAGTTCATCAGTCTGCAGGTGCAGGAGAGCCAGAAAGAGACCGAGCTCTGTGTGGGCAGGCACACATGCACATGTGGCAATCCCTGTTCAATCCCTGCAGCCTGGCACATGCTCGATCACGCACACATGTGCATGGCAAGTGCCCTGAGCCATCGCTATGAATGGAGTTGAGAGAGCTGAGTCCCTGACTGCCCAAGGAGGGTGGGTAGGCAAGTGGGCAGGACCAATGGGGATGTTCACACTGCTCCCACTGTGGCGATGCTGTAGACTTTGGACATCCCCGGTGACCCCAGGGATCTCTAAAAGCCTCAGGGATGAATGGACACTGTCTGATCAGAGCTAATGCAACTGCAGGGTTGAAACAGTTCACAGGATGGTGAGCAGGGTTGTGGTCCCAGGCTGGCCATACCAGTGATGTCTGTGGGGTGCCAGACCACCCCATCCCTGCACTGTTTAATAATAACAGGAAACACACAGTGATAGCAGGGATCTCACCTAAAATGAATTCCCTGCATCCTAAGGCCAACCCCACTGCAGAGGACACAAAAATAAAAAGCAAGCATCTTAGTAAGGTCATCCTCTAGTGATGAGCTCATCCTGTTATAACACTTGAGCTCTCTTTCCTTCCAATCCTATGAATGCAGCATCTCCATCTCCCTCTGAGCAGCCCTGATAGCAGCCCCTCAGCACTTGAAGATGCCTGGAAGAAAAAACAGAAGCAGGATTGCTCATCCTATGATGATCCACAAATCTATAGGCAAATTCCATAAGAAATTATCTATTTTTTAAAAGCTGTATTTATTTATTAAGTGGACAGTGTTCTGCCTGCTTTTACACTCACAGATCATAGAAGAGAGCAAGATTCCATGACACGGAGCTGTCTAACCAGCCACCAAAAGAAGGCACAAAAGTCACAGCAGCTGCTGGGTTTCAAACTCACAACCTTTGGGAGAGCAGTCAGTGGTCTTAATTGCTGAACAACCACTTCAGGCCTACTCTTAGGCTTTTCATTAGACATTTTGTCATCAAGGCTCCCTGAGGGGACAAGAACAGGACACGGAATCTGCACATGCTCACTCACCCAAGGTGGATTTAAAATCTTGTCCCAATTATTGTTCTTTTTGGAGGAAATAAAATATTACTTAAACTTTAGAAGAGATGTGAAATAAAATCGAAAGTTTCTCCATGGAATGGCAAGCTCCACAGCCGTGCAGAACTCTTCCCCTTTCTCTGTGCCAAACTGTGACTCACTTGCTTACAGTTTGAGGTTGCACACTCTGACTTTCTCCTGTGCACTTTTTTCTCAAATTCCCACACTCGCACCTGCCTCTGTGTGTTCCCTTTTCACTCTTTCACACACACCTCACACATGCCTCACACATGCCTCACATGCACACTCTCCACACACAACTCACTTGCTCTCCTCATTTGCTCTTCTCAGGATCTCTCATCTTCTTCTTCCCCAGTCTTTAATTGACACTCCAAAAGCAGGTAGAAAAAAGACACTGTATAATCATTGTCAAATTAAATTCAAAAGAATGACTGCATCCCACAAAGAACTGAGAATTACAATTTAACTTTCCTTGGTTTGCATTACCCTGATGACTAAGGAAGTGAAACATTTCTCTAGGTGCTTCTCAGCCGTTTGAGATCCCTGTGTTGAGAATTTTGTTTAGCTCTATTATCCTTTTTAACTGGATTATTTGCTTTCTTGATGCCTAACTTCTTGAGGAAATTATATAAATGTGATATGAGCCTTCTGTCAGATGTAAGGGGGTGAGACTTTTTCTGACCTGACACTTAAGGATGCTGTATAATAATAAAAAGTTTACTCATAAAATAAAAATAAATAATAAATAAATAAATAATAAATAAATAAATAAATAGAAAAGACCAGCCAGTAATGGAGCACACCTATTGTCTCAGTAGAATTATGCACTTAAAACAATGCTCAACATCTTTACGGTAATCAGGATAATTCAAAGCAAAACAACCCTGAGATTCCATCTTATACATGTCAGAATAGCTATGTGTCAACACATGCAACCAAATATGTGGAACAAGGGCAACACTACTTCTCTATTGTTCGTGGGATTGCAAACTTCTGCAACCACTCTGGAAATCAACGTGTCAGTTTCTCAGAAAACTGGGAATAATTCTGTCTCAAGACTCAGCTACACCACTCCTTGACCTATACCCCAAAGATGCCCAACTATGCCACAGGGACACTTTCTAAATTATATATGTAGCAACTTTATTTTTAATAACTAGAAACTATAAAAAACCTAGATATCCCTCAACTAAAAAGTATATAAAAAATGTTGTACATCTATGCAATGAATTAGCATTCAGGCATTAAAAGTGAAAGACATCAGTTCTACAGACAAATAAGTGGAACATGAGAATATCATCCTGAATTAATTAACTCAGAGTCAGAAAGACAGGTATGTACTCACTTATAACTGGTCATTAGCCAAGAAATTCAGGGTAACCATGCTACAAATCACATATTATTAGTATATTTTAAATGCCTATATTCATAACATTCTTTATTGTCTTACTTTAGATCATAAATCTTTGTGATACACATATTATTAGGAAACAATGACATTGTTTTAAACAAATCTATTTTTCTATGTCATATTGGCTCCAGAATTAACTGTTTTTTTAATATAAAATAGCCTCCAGAGATCATGGATATGAACACTGGCTTCTAAATTAGCAGTGTTCCTTTGTATTTTTTTCAAACCTTAGGATATGAAGGTTCGTTTGAAAATTCTGTAGTTTTAGAAAATTAAAATTTTATATCCATTAGAAATTCCTTTTTGCAATCCTATTTCTCATGTCTGTGCCAAATTTTGAGCTGTACTTGCAAAAACATTCCCAATTCTTTCCCACCACAGTGGAGTATTTCCCTTCCACCTATAAGCTAGTATATATGTTTCCTTTCTTACATTACATGTTGCAGGATGTAAGTTGTTGCAAAAAAGTGCTACTGTACTTCAACAACTCTTCAAACGACTCTTTCATGTCCTGTTATAGGACAATGGTACATATTTTGTTACAGATTTTTGAGTCTAAGTGTCAGAGCTTACATCATAAACTCTCATTCATATAATCACCCAACTCAGAGCCAGGAATCTGCAAATACCCAACTGATGAAACTGTAGTTATAAACTGATATGAGCACTTTTATGGGTTCTAGTAATGGAATTTAGTTTTACTTTTTTTTTTCTTTTTCTTTTTGTTTTTTCAAGACAAGGTTTCTCTGTATAGCCCTGGCTGTCCTGGTACTCACTCTGTAGACCAGGCTGGCCTTGAACTCAGAAATCCGCTTCCCTCTGCCTCCCAAGTGCTGGAATTAAAGGCATGCATTACCACTTTTTATTATTATACAACAACCCTAAATATCTTGTCAGACAAAGTCTCACCCCCATATCTAGTAAGACCAAGTTAACCCAAATGATAAGTCAATAAAGACCCTGCAAACAAGGGGAATTACAGACCCATTTTCCTTAAAACCACAGTTGCAAAGACACTTGATAAAGAAAATAAATAAAATAATATAGAGATCACAAGAAAAGGTCGTCCAGCATGATTAATGAGATAGGCTTCCTTGAAAGATGGAGGGAGAGTTCATTATAACATGCTTAAAAATGGTAAGGAATAAAAAGGAAGTGAACATCTCACTAGACACTGAAAATTTTTCCAGTGACATCCAACTCCATTTTATGAAGAAATTCTCGGAGGGAGTAAGGACACAAGTGACATAGCTACACATAATAATGCCTCTTCCAGCGAGCCTGGGGCCAATGCAAGATAATTAACTCCACTAGTTCACAAACAAGAGGAGGTGGCCCATCCTCACCACAACTATCCAACATCCTATACAAAAGTTTGGCCAGAGTAGTAAGATAAAAAATAAAAATATAACAGAAATTTATCTTATTTTTTTATTTCAAAATAAACTCTTTATTGGCAGATGATGTGATAGTATGCCTAAGTGAACCAAAACTTCCCAGCGACAACACCTGGAGCTCATAGACACTGACCCCTGACCCCCTAACCCTAACCAGCATGTGTGTGCCTGAGGGCAGGACTCCCAGGGCCTGCTTGCACACAGTAGGTCATCACTCATTTCCTTTCCCTCCCATCCATGGAGCAGATATTTGTGAATATCATTGGACTTGGGTCATGACAAGTCTCTGTGGGAGTCATAGGTCAGCAAGGGGTCATGTAGGTGTCCCACACCTCCTGCCCCATGTCATTACACCGTGCCGAGAACCCACATGGCCATACCCCCTTCTTCCCACCCGCTCTATCATGACCCCATGATGCTCCTGGAGTCCTGGCCATACAACTCAGTCAGTACTGGGGGGGGGATGGGTCAAAGATCTCACAGGAGTCCAAGGTTGCATGGAGGTCAGTCCTGTTGCAGGAAGGAACAGTTATTTCCCATATCACATGATCCCTCATTGGCAGGGGGTTCAGGGAGAAGGGAAGATGAGGGCAGGGTCATGGGCTGTCCATCAGGGGACAAGTCCCTCCCCCTGTGGCTCCTGTGTGACGACAGGTGGAGGGATCTCATGGAGGAGGCATGGCTGGACTGTGTGAAATGGGCATGGCTGGGGTGATAGTGGGAGGGGCTTGGTTAAGAGTGGGTATGGCCTGATAAGAGGCAGAGTCAGGGTGAGGGATGAGCCTGGGGCAATGGAAGGGCTTCTCTTAGGAGGCGAGGCCAAGCTGTGGCTGGCAAGTCAGGGTAGGCAGGATATGGGGAAAGTGAGAGTGACTATGGCTGGTGGGCAGGACGCATGGGAAAGACATGCTAGGGGTTGTAGGTCACAGTGTGATAGGCCTGCAAGCCCCATTGGCTGCAAGTAGGCAGAGGGGAGTGGTACAGCCCTGGCCCCACTTCTGCTCACCCCCATGTTCACTTATTGGCACATGCATCCCCTAAAGCCTCCTGGGACATGAGGAAGTCATCCACGTAGGCTGCCTACTCTCCCAGTTGGTTTTACAGTCTAAACAGTCATAGTCATTTGTTCTTTGCGGTTAGAAATAGGCATTATATTTTGAGGAATAAAACATGAATAACAGAGGCCCTGGTTAAGAACAATCATTATATTCTTGGGAATATAGATGCTGGCCAGGTATAGAGAAGTCTCAAACCCCACTCCTTCAGGAACTGGGAACTTGAACATAGTTTTTTTCTTTGTTTGTTAAGAACAACAACAACAAAAAAAAGTGACTGGGGGAAATGAAGTTTTAACTGGGCATTGGTGTTTGTGATTTTCAAGTTTGGAAGCTATAAAATTCCTTGGCCCAAAAAGGGGATGGTGTATTGCAGCTAAGCTTTTTAGAATATTTTTGTGGCCCTAATTGATCAGTAGTGACATAATTATAATAAATTCTTATCATTTGCATTGTTCTGGTGTATGAGTTGTGTTGGAGATCAATGGATGCCATAACAGAAAGGCTTTATAACATTCCTGACATTCATATAATTCTCTCCTGTATGAATAGTTTCATAATGATAAAGAATACAGAGGTGTGCAAAGGCTTCACCATACTAACATTAATAAGGTTTCTCCCTAGTACTAATTCTTATGTGACCTGGAAGACTACAGAACTCTGCAAAGGCTTTACCACATTAAATGCTTACAGAAGATTTCTGTCTTAGCATTTGCAGTGATAGGAAAATATTTCACAGCAAAGGTAACTCTTATAAAAGCTAACATTTAATTAGGGCTGTCTTAGAGTTTCAGAAGTTTGGTCTACTTTCATTATAGTAGGAAGCATGGTTGTCATACTGGAAAACATAATGATAAAGAAGGAGCTGAGAGGTCTGCATCTTGATTTAAAGGTTTGGTCCATTTTCATGATAGCAAGAAGCAAGGTTGGCATTCTGTCAAACATAAGGCTGAAGAATGAGCTGAGAGTTCCGTGTCTTGATTTAAAGGAGCCAGGAAGAGACTGTCTTCTTAGGAGCAAATAGGATGGTCTCTTCAAGCCCACCATCTCAATGGTGCACTTTCTCCAACACAGCCACAATTCATGACAGTACAATGCCCTGGGCCAAAGATATTCAATGTAGCACATTCCGCTCACTGGCCCCCATATGATTGTTCAAACACATGAATGTATGGGGACCACACTTAAACATTGCATAGTACAAAATACATGAGGTTCAACTTCAAAATCCATATCATTTATAGCAGTCTCAAAAATGGTAAAAATCCAAAGTACATCTTCTAAGATTCATTCAATCATCTAAATTTAATTCCCCATATTATCAACAACAAATGGAGCATCATATATATCCAAATTCACAGGATATACTTCACCATTCCTAAAGGTCATTGTGAGGAAATACTGGACCTAAACGACCAAAATCGAGCTGGACAATCTCCAAACTCTGCATGTCCATGTCTGATGTCAAAGCATTCTTCAGATCTCTAACTCCTTTCTGTATTGTTTACTAGAGCACACTTCTTACTTTTCGGCTGGTTTTAATCCCTGAAAGTAGCTTATCTGAGTAGATATACCACAGCTCTGCAATCTCAAAATCCTGAGTTCTTCATGACACCTACAATATTACAGGTTCTTGTTCCAGTATCTGTGATCCACCCATGATTTTCTGTGTGACTCAGAAGAAATTGTTTCAATTTTCCAACTATTCCCTCTATAGCACCCGAGGTTTTTGGTGACTCCACTCTACTGCTGATGCTATTCTCGATGTTCATCCAATCAACTGACATGTTCAATATACAAGGTTCTGCTGCTATGAGGTTTCACATCTTTCCTTTCATACACCCCTTTCATGATGCCAAGTCTTACCTGTTCTGCATGACACACACCTTTATACCTACAAAACTAATACCACCTGGGGGAATCTCACACATGACCAAGTCCAGGTGCATAACAGTGTACAAACTTTGCTATCTGTGGAACACAGTTCCTTTGTCCCCTCAAAAAGTCACTTTCCAGAAATTTTTACCCCAGCAATGCTCATTTCTTCTTCATCCCCACTAAAATTTTAACTACAGCTAATCAGCATCAATTGTCTCAGTATTCCTGTCTATCTTTACCTCTAAGAACAGAGTGGCATAGACAAAACTGTGGAGGTCTGCTGCTCGCCAGGGTTGGAACATGGCCCCTTCTATTACATTATCACCAGCTTTCTATTTTTGTACATCTTCACTGCCTAAGCTTGGCTGTCCTTGAACTTACTCAGTAGATTAACTTTGAACTCAGAGATCTCCATGACTCTGTTCCATGAATGCTGGTATAATAGATGTTTTAGACTTTGCCTGTACCTAAGCTTTTCTTTACATAAATCATGTTCTGTGCCAGGATGACTTGAACCAAAAATAGGCTTGACTCTCATCTCCTCGGATTTAAGGCATCTACATCCTTGCCTGGACCTATGTATTTTATTTTAGACCTTAAATTGAAAACCCAAAATAGTAAACACAATCTATCACTTGTCATTTGACACATACTTTTAACTTTTGTCTGTACATGAAAACAATAACCAGGTAATAATAATTCCTAACTTAATACAAGTTACCTTTGTATAATTGCAAATATCTAAGTTTATCTGGGTGGACACTTGCCCTATTGTCAAAATCACCATTCCTTTAATACCACTTAATATCCTTGATCATAGTGTTTTGCTTCATTCAAATTCATGGTGCAACTTTTCTCACTGAAACTTACCTGCACTTTTTTCTTTTTAAGATTATTACATTATATCAAAAAATCATCATGAGAATTAAAACAGGCCAAAGGCTGTGCTGGAATTTCTGAACTTCCTTTGTCAATGAAATTAATCTAAACTTCTTTACCTTAGCCTCATGGACACTCTTCAAAAAAGGGAAAAAGGCAGCAAAAGTCTTCAGCAAGATATCATAAAACCTATGTACAAAGTTCAAATCACCTCCTAGTATCTATGTTTTCTATATTCCTACTAGGATAGCCCATTAAGTTCCACTTAATGCATGTAAATATCCCAAGCCTAAAAATCCACATTACTCCAACAAAAACATGGTCAGACCTATGATAGTAATATTTAAGCTTGGAGTACCAACTTCTATTTTGGATAGAATTTTCATTGCTAAGAGGAAACTGTGTCACCAAGGAAACTTACAAAGGCAAATATTATTTGGGCCTGGCTTACAGTTCCAAATATTTAGTCCTTTACCATGGTAGCAGAAAGAACAGCAGCATGCATGCAGGCATAATGCTAGAGAAGGTGCTGAGAGATAAGCACCTTCATGAGTAGACACCCAGAAAAAGACTGTCTTCCAGTCAAGTAGTAGGAGGGGATGCTTTGTATGGGCTGGAGCTCCAAAGACCACCACCATAGTATTTCACTTCCTTCAAAACTGTAACATCCACTCCACAATGCATGTGCCCTAATAGTCCCATTTCTTAGGGCCAAGCACATGCAAGTCACGAGTTTATTCTTACTATGACTTCTTTCATGCATTTAAATATGATTAGGACATCCAAAGGCTTTAATACATTGATTACATTCATGAAGTGTCTTTCCAGTATGGGATCTTTTATGTTATGGAGATTAGTGGGACAGGCAAAGACATTAGCACCTTTACTACATTCATACTTTCTCTCCAATGTGGTTGCCTTTATGCGTTTGGAGACAAAATCTTTGTGAAAAGGTTTTTTTCTACATTGATTACATTCATAAGATTTTTTTCACTGGGCGGTGTTGGTGCACGCATTTAATCCCAGCACTTGGGAGGCAGAGGCAGGTAGATTTCTGAGTTCAAGGACAGCCTGGTCTACAGAGGGAGTTCCAGGACAGCCAGGGCTACACAGAGAAACCCTGTCTCGAAAAATCAAAATAAAAAAAAATTCTTTATAGTATGTGTACTTTTATGTTTTTGGAGACTTCTCCCTTGTAAATAGGCTTTAATATATTGACTACATTCTTAAGTGCCGCAGGCCAGCTGATCTGGGCCTCTCTCAGCACATGGGAGAAACGGGGTCCTAGTCAGGTTGACGAGGCATAGTTGAAGAAATGATGGCAGAGACGACACATGAAGTATAGGATCTGAATGTATTTCTTTAAAATGGCATCAGACTTTTATAGTCATTGCAAAAAAGATGATAAAGCTAGCAGCTTAGTAATTAAGGTACATTTGAGGCCACCTGAAACACACTGAGTCTATTACAACCACCTCTCTGGATAGGCGCTGCATCCCCCAGGCCCAAGTATTCTGGGCCCAGGGGACTGCAGACTGCATGAATCTAAGTTCTAGTGGGAATTTCCATCCAAGAGAGAGTCTAAATCCAAGAGAGAGCACAAAGTGAAAATCATGCTTATATGGCATACAGGAAACTGGGCGAATGACAAGAGTCACGTAGGTGGACAGGGGTCAAAAGGATCAGAGAGCAAGACTGAAGTCTCATAGGCAAGAGACCGCTACACAAGGTCAGTAGGTAGGTAGCCAGGTGTGAATAGTTCCTATTCAGCTTGTTGTTTTGGTCAGAAACTGGGTGGGCCTAATTTGTTCCTCAACTATGCTAATTTTCTGGGCTAGCAGAGGTTAACCCCAGGGGATCCTTGTTAATCTAATTCCTGGGAGTCAGTCAACTGCAGATCTAATGTCGCCTGCCCTATATTTACTGAGAATGAAGATTCCACCTGAACTTGTCCTGGGATCAGTCTCCATTTTGTAAGCTTCAATACTCTACTCCTACATTATTTCCCTAACAATGCCAGAGGCAATTAGTCTGGGTGGGTAACATTCTTTACAAAACTTCTAGGCCAGGGTATGGCTAGGAAGTTGGAACATTGGTAAAAGGTTGGAGAGAAATGTCTGATTTTTTCTCTAGCTGTCATATTTTAGTGGGCATCTAGCACAAGAATACGAGGACATATCTGGGCTACCTCTGAGTTAGGGGGTGCCAGGCGAAAATGCGAGTGCAGGAGACTGGCTTTCTTTAAACTTACACCTCAGATACTGTGGTCATGCAAGTTCTGCATGGCACTTAAGGTTTCTTTCTAGTATGAGCTCTTTTATTTCTTTTGATATGACTGGATCTTGCAAAGGCTTTATCACATTGATTACATTCATAAGACTTCTCTCCATTATGTGTTCTTTTCTGATATTGTAGATAACTCTGAAGAGGAAAGGCTTTGCCACACTGATTACATTCATAAGGTTTCTCTCCAGTATGTCTTATTTTATGACACTGGAGATTACTTGATTTTGAAAAGACTTTACCTCATTGATTACATTCATAAGGCTTCTCTCCAGTATGTGTTCTTTTATGATATTGGAGCAGACTGGGTTTTGCAAATGCTTTACCACATTGATTACATTCATAAGGCTTCTCTCCAGTATGTATTCTTTTATGATATTGGAGACTACTATGACATGAAAAGGCTTTACCACACTGATTACATTCATAAGGTTTCTCTCCAGTATGTGTTCTTTTATGTGTTTGGAGATGACTGTGTCTTGCAAAGGCTTTATCACATTGATTACATTTATACGGCTTCTCTCCAGTATGTGTTCTTCTATGACATTGGAGAACACTCGGATATGAAAAGCCTTTACCACATTCATTACATTCATAAGGCTTCTCTCCAGTATGGCTTCTTTTATGATATTGGAGACTACTCTGGCATGAAAAGGCTTTACCGCATTGATTACACTCATAAGGCTTCTCTCCAGTATGTGTTCTTTCATGATATTGGAGACCACTATGACATGAAAAGGCTTTACCACATTGATTACATTCATAAGGCTTCTCTCCGGTATGCAATCTTTTATGATATTGGAGACTACTCTGGTACGAAAAGGCTTTACCACATAGATTACATTCATAAGGCTTCTCTCCAGTATGCGATCTTTTATGATATTGGAGACCACTCTGGTACGAAAAGGCTTTACTACATTGATTACATTCATAAGGCTTCTCTCCAGTATGTATGCTTTTATGTCTTTGGAGATGACTGGGTATTTCAAAGGCTTTACCACATTGCTTATTTTCATAGGGCTTCTCTCCACTATGACTTCTTACGTGCCTGCAACATTAATTGACAGATGTTAAAGATTTATAACATCTGCCAGGCAGTGGTGGCACACGCCTTTAATCCCAGCACTTGGGAGGCAGAGGCAGGCAGATTTCTGAGATCAAGGCCAGGCTGGTCTACAGAGTGAGTTCCAGGACAGCCAAGGCTTCAGTGAGAAACCCTGTCTCAAAAAACAAACAAACAAAAAACAAACAAACACAAAAAGATTTATAACATTCATTACCCTCATCAATCATTTCATCAATATGAATTAATTTACACTTTGGTTTAATAATAGAGAGAAATTAGATCTTAAAACCTTCACTTCATATGCTCTTCCTTAATATGAGTAGTTTTAGCTCTTTGAAAATACCTGAGATGATAAAACATTTCCTTTTACATGGATCACATTTATAACATCCTTTCCTTTTTTTTTATTAGATATTCTCTTTATTTGTATTTCAAATCCTGTCCCATTTTCAGATTTCCCCTTGACAAACCCCCTAGTCCTCCCCACCCCCGCTCATAAACCAACACACCCTTGCTTCCCTATCCTCGCTTTCCCTTACACTGGGGCATCGAGTCTTACCAGCACCAAGGACCTCTTCGTCCATTGACGTATACCAAGGTCATCCTCTGCTACCTATGCAGCTGGAGCCATGGATACTCTTTTTCTATGTGAGATTTCGGTATGATGTATTTTACATACCTGAATAAAATTGGAACAACTTAGAACTTTAAAACAATGAATGCATTCATAATTTTTCACTAGTGTGACTTACACCACATGAGCACTGTGAACCAGGATAAGCAGGGGAATGTCCAAGTTTCTAGTATATGTATGGATTTTTCTGCAGTTTGAGTTTGGGGTTCTTCCCAGTAAAGTGACAAATCCGATTAATTCAAACTTCAGAAACTATACAAAATGCAGAATACAACATATTTTGTATTGTTCTCTAATATTAAGATGCATGTTGTTCCTTCCAATATCCCTATGTATATAGGGTTTTATCTATTGTGACACTTGATATACTCGTTAAAAGAAGAACAGAAAATAAAAGGATTCACATTGTATTTGTACTATTTGATTTTTTTTTCCATTGTAGCCCTGTGGTATACAGATTAAGGTTTCTCCGTGACATCATTCTTGACTCATAAAATGACTTGTCAGTGAACATAGCAATGTCACTACAAGAATGAGTATCATCCACTTTATCATGGACTTTTTAATTATTAGAAGGTTTTAGATATAATATTTGTCACTATTAAATATGCGATATCTAAATATTATGAGACTATGGGGATTGGTAGTACTGCAGCTTAACTCTAATGGAGCTATGAGTCAAATAAAGGTATCTCATAATGCATCATTTCTTTGTTTCTTCTCTAAGAGGAAAGCTTTGAAATCACAAATCAGATACCTGACATTGAGATACATGGTTTAGTGAGAATATTGTAATAATAGCTATACTTAAATAATTGATATTTTACATTCTTTCTTTTATTTAGAGCTTCTGAACATATTAAAATTTCCTCTGAGGCATATTTGTATCAGCTTGCACATGAAAATTACCTTTGATGACTTCTAGAACTCTGACATTGTTCTTCAATGTGATTATCTTCCCAATTGTATCCTAAAACACAGTACCAGAAAATGAATGATATCGTATTAGAAATTATATAAAATTAAAATTACAGTTAATTGTCACAGCATTGAACTGGAATTATTTAGTTCAATATTCCTTGTTCTCAACTGAAATAACAGAAGATCATCCATAACCAAGAAACATCCATCTCTTATTTTGAAAAGGAAAAAGAAAATTTACAGTCTTACCTATAGCAGTGAGGTTCCAGTAGGTCTCTATCATCACATCTTTGTAGAGATTTTTCTGGGAGGGATTGAGCAAATTCCATTCCTCCCCAGTGAAGTTCACATGCACATCATCAAGAGTCACTACATCCTAAAATATAATATATATGTATACAATACATGATACGGATGATACTATAAATTAAATGAATACTTTCTTGACAATATTTTCATGCAATTATGGTGGTTTTGCCACTTATTTCCTTACAAAGAAGTTATTTTCTAATCCTCATACCATGTTAGAAGGAAATTGAATTATAAATTTCGTTTGTGTTTCTTCTGAAACATTTGAATAAGATATAGGATTACAAGAGAAATGCCAATTGAAACCAAAATGTAGGAGAAAACAGGACAACAGTACCAAGCAGACATCCAAGTAAGTGTCTGAAAATTTACTAACTACAAAAATAATTGATAAGCTGGTTATTTGGTTATGTCTTTAATTCTAGAGACCTACAAAGATTTATGTCTTTGAGCTGGATGCTAGTGTGTCCTATATAACACATTCCAGGACAGCAAAAGTTACATAGTAAGATTCTCACTCCCCTGCAAATATAAAACAAGAAAGCAAAAATTATAGAGAGAATTTACACTTCTTCATGATTTTCCTACAAATAATTATACATTCACTGCAGTTCTGTATTCATCTTGCTGAAACATGAACTGCACCAATTTAAGCTGAGACATTAACAAAATTTTACTAAAAGGGAAATGCATGTTTACATTGTTACAAATTGTTACAAAATATGAAAATAATAGTAATATAAATGTTGATCCTAAACAAGCAACATAGGCCAGGAGAGAGATAGCTCATCATAGGAAACTCTTGCTGGTATTCCACATAATGGTGGCCAATTTCTAGCATTTACATGGGGACCAACAACTACCCATTACATGAAGATCAGGAGATGTGAGGCCATCTCCTGACAAGAGTAAAGGAGAGGTACCCATGATATTCATATACATGCACACAGTCAGAGCTCTTGTCTTTATTTGAAATTTTCATAACAAACACAAGAGTGAAGCAGAACATCATATACCAGGAATCCATTGAATCTGATGGCTCAGATAATATTGATACCATGAGCATATGCCATTTTGACAAATAGATTGTAACCTATATATTTGGTCAAATTAAAAAGTTAAGATATGTATGAAGATCTGTAAAATAGCATATGATTATTGTACAAAAACATGCTAGGTGGCTTGTGTGGTTTGTACACCTACTATCAGGACAGGAAAGGCATCCCTGAAAAATTGTGTCTTGACAAAAAAAAAAAAAAGAATAAAATTAAAACTCTAAATCCAAAAGCCTTGAAAAATATCTTAGCATTGAATAACAAACATATATACTATACCTTATAAGATTTAGGAACAGAGCCCAAATAGTGAATGTATGGGGGCAAGAGAAGAAAGCTGAAGAATCAGATTCATTCACAACACAGTAGACACACAGGACAAATTTTTTCCTGTCTAGAAGAAATCCAGGAGTAAAGGTGGAGCAGAGACTGAGTGAATGGCCAAAGAAAACTTGTCCAACTAGAGACCAACCTTATGAGCAAGCTCCAATTCATGACATAATTAAGGATACCCTGCTAAGTTCCCATACAGGAGCCTTGCATAACTGCCTATTGAGAGTCTACACCACGAAACTGACTGAAACAGAAATAGAGAACCACAATCAAACATTGAATAGATCTTGGGGACTCTTATGAAACATTTGGGGAAAGATTGAGGGACCTGAAGAGGATAGGAACTCCACAGGAAAACCAAGACACTCAACTAACTTGGACCCCTGGGGACATTTAGAGACTAATCCAACAACAAAATAGCATACACAGGTTTTACTAAGGACCTTGGTGCATGAGTAGCAGATGTGTAACTCATTGTTTATGAGGATCCTCCAACAACTGCAGCAGTGTCCGTCCACCAAGCTGCTGCCTATCTTTGTTCCCTTATTGGGCTAAAAAGTCAGACCTCAGTGAGGGAGGATGCATTTAACCCACCAGAGACTTGATGTACCATGATGTGAGGATAACCCACACCCACTCAAAGGAGAAAAAGAGGAGATTGGGATGAGTGTCTGTGAGGGCAAGGGACCTAGTTTGGAACAAGTGATCAGGGCTATCATGAACATATAAATTATTAGAGAAACAAAATAAGCAAGAAATTGAGAAAGAAAAATTTTAACTGTATACACACTATCATCTCCCCCAATGGGAATATAGAAAAGCTCTTCCTACAATAGCTACCACTAGGTTTACAAAGTAAGCCAGACAGGACAGACAAGTGTATAAAGACATCATCCTATCTAGAAGCTTTTTATTACAAACAACAGCATTCAGACCCTGGACACTCTAGGCTCATGTTCATCCTGTGATGAAAATGAATTCAGTCTACAGTGATCCTAATACTCTGTAGGAGGTCCTATACTGTTCAAATGTCAAAAGCCTCTTCAGACACTCAAGGTAACATCTTGAAAGTCACATCTTGAAAAATCAGAAAGCAAGTTATCTTTTTCCAACATGCAATGGCACAGAAGAAGATTGGAACAAGGCAGGAAAAACAACACATCCTAAAGCCTTGTTTCAAGTACATTGTACTTCACATTTTAAAGGCTTAGATTGTCCTCTTCCTGTAATTTCTCATACATCTCTCAGTTTGGGTATTTCCTCTCCTTGTATGCATTTCTCCTTGGCAGATTTATCAATGCCTTAGGCATCTAAACACCTTGCGGTCGCAAAAAGCAACTTAAGCATCATCCTCACAACTTCAATGCAATGAACTCTCACAGAGTCTTCCTTGGGGGTTCTGACTCTGCCAAAGATAGCTGGAATAGTGCCAAACTGAAAGCATAGAGGAAGAGTCAATGACCATGAAATATTCATCTTTCTTTTTCCAGAAGCAGTACAATATATATGATCCTGTCAATTTAGGCTTCTACATTGATGGGCTCTGCCTCACTTGGACCACAGTTGAAGCAGGTTTTATTTAAAACTTCTTCCTGGGACTAGGAAACAATTTGCCTACTCTTTCTATTAATTTAAGACTTAACAGTGGGAAGTGCTACATTTAGGCTACTCTTTAGGCAGATACTCACAAGGGAATGTGCTCCACTGAGTTCATAACCACTTCATTTATAACCATTATAAGTTGGAAAGAACCCAGATTTCCCTCAACCAATATATGGATATAGAAAATGTGGTTCATTAATAAAATGGAATACTATTAAACTATTAAAAACAAGGATATCATGAATTTTAAAGGCAAATTAATATAATTGCAAACTATCATCCTGAGTGAGGCAACCTAGACACAAAAAGATATTAGTTTATGTACTCACTTACTAGTGAATAATATTCATAAAGTACAGGATATCTACAATACACTTTATAGACCCAAAGGAGCTAAAAAAGAAGTAAAAATAAAATGAGCATAGTTGAATCTTACTCAGAATGGGGAATATACAGTAATAGGAGGCAGATTGAAGAGAGAAGTGGATGGGAGAGTGGATAAGAATGAGAGGGTGTCAAGAACAGGTGTGGTGAGAAGCGAGGGAAGGCCAGGGGGTCAGGAAAATGAATCAAAATCTGAAGAATCCAGGGGTGGAAAAGTGGAGCATCTTTAGGATGTACTAGAGACCAGGAATTGGGTGACAACAATGAGTCTATGGAGAAGATCTCAGCTGAAATGTTCAGCAATGACGTCTGGATCGTGACGAGGCCACATCTTGCAGTCAGGTAGGTCCCCCATTGAAGAGGTAAGTACACCAAACAAATCAAAAACATTTCCATCCAAATGTGTCCTGTATACAAAAAAATGCAGTCACAAGTGGAGCAGAAACTGAAAGAATGGCCAAACTATACCATGTTCAACGTGAGCTCCATCTCATGGACAAGCACTAAACCCTGACATTACTGAGGATACTTTGTTATACCTGCAGGCAGTAGCTTAGCATCACTGTCCTCTGAGAGTCTGAATCCAGCACCTGACTGGAACAGATGCAATCTCCTACATCCTACCATTAGATCAGGGAGTCTTTTGGAAGAGTTAGGGAAAGAATTAAGGGCCCCCAAATGATCAGTAAGTCCATATTACCATCATAGACAACTAACCTAGATGCTAGGATGCTCTCAGAGACTGAGCCACCAAACAAATTGTATACACAGGAAGGACAGTATCACCCACCAAACACATGTGTAACTCAGTGTTCCCATGCATCCCTCAAAAACCTGAGTAGGGGATGACCCTTAAGGTGTTGTTTGCCCAAACTGTTCTCCTACTTTAGCTGCCTAGTCTAAACCTGCAGAGACTTGATATGCCATGGTTCTGGGACCCTTAAAGTGTCCCAACTCTCCCTGGCAAGATGAAATAGTTAGGTTTAGGGGACTGTGTAAGGTATAATGTGGAAAGGGTAGTGACTGAATTGTAAATTGAATAAATAAATAAATGGAAAGATTAACAAATACATAGAAATTGAAGAAAAATAGAATGCAGACTGTCATTTTTACATTTTACAGTACTCAATATCTTATAACATAAACAGAGTAAAAGAGAGTTTTGGTCAAAATATCACACAAATGACATGTCCTAAATTTTTCACAGTCTATTTTCCACTGAAATATTATGACCTCAATTTCTTCTAGCTGCCTTACTGTCAACACTCCAATCTTCTATGTCCTATGAACATAACCAATTCAGCTTCATATACAGCTTTTTCTGATAATGCTATCTCAATTTTTGAGATTTTTCCACGTTCCTCCAAAAGACAACATACATTCTGTCCAGCAGCAAAATCACCTTCTGCTACCATTTTGTTGTTGTTCTGAATTGCTACTCTGCTTCTGTGATTGAATCCTCTCAGCCAAAGCATCTCAGGTCATAAATGGTTTTCTTGAATGGTTCTGTGAGATCACAGTTCATCATGTTGGGAACTTAGAATAGAATCTGAAGCTACAAACTGAAATCAAGAGCATTGGAAAACATGGTTTCCTGCTGGTTCATTTGCTTGGTCACTATCTCATGCACAGCTAGCTCTCTCATCTACCCCCATGCCCACTTGCTAAAAAATATTGCTAGTCTGAGTGGAAGAGCCTTCCTGAATCAATCATCAACAGGATCTCTCACAGATATAGAAAGCAGCCATTCTGTAGAAGGCACACCTTCAATCAAGTCTCCTTTAGTTGACTGTAGCTTTGAAATGTTGAGAAGTGAAGACACTTATGACAAAGATACAAGAATAAAAGGGGAAGTTGTAAAAACCCAAACTCATGAGGTAACCATATCAATTAAAGTAGCCCCTGCTCAGAATGAAGGAGTTGTAGTTGTGGCTGACCCAGGACAAAATGGGAAGTGCACCTGTCTTAGAGCCAGGAAGGGTACACTGGAATAGAGTGTTCACAAGCTGTGCTGCCCAGGAGTGAAGCGTCTTTAACCCTGGGTTCCCAGACCAGTGTGAACAAAGAGGTGGCTAAAACGCCTGGAAGGTGAACAGAAAAGCAAATTGTCCCACAGACCTTGAAATGAGACTGCTGCTCTAGGGAAGGCATGGTAAATTTGTTGTAAACAATGAAGATCAACTTTCCATCTGATTAAAGTTCCACATTCAAAAATACAGAGTCACATATGGCACGGGAACCTGGTGGACATGTTCTGTACACTGAACATTACAGGGGAAAGATTCATCCACAGAACATGAAAGGAAGAGAGAATCTCGGGCATTAAAGATATATAGAAAAAATGGACACACATGTGAAAAAAAATGAGGATTCTAAAAGTTTCCTACGACTATCCATCCCAGAACTCTAAACATGAAAACACAAAGCCTACAGAT
>JADRCD010000127.1:18142-31734 GCA_019843815.1 Montemys delectorum
CCCCCCCGTCTCCCCATGTTCTGGGAGCAGCTTGCTCTCACTTCTCTCTTTGCCACTTGGCAGTCTTCACCTGTCCTCCTCCACCCCAGAGGGTTTCAGGATGTAACTGCTGTCACACAGCTTCAGCTCCTTCTCTTTCCTACTGGTAAATATGTTTGCTGCTCACAGCTAGATTTCAATGTCTCAGCCTCACAGTAGATGGTGGCATGAAAGACAAGGATGTGATGTCCCTGCAGGTCCTCAGCTAGCATAGGGTCTAGCCCAAGGCCTCTGCCTTATGCCTGCTCTCTCTGATCTTTCAGTTATATCACAGTTGTGGGAAAGAGAGAGTTCATGATTCCAGACTGCAGTGCCCAGATGTTTGCTGTGACTGTGGGACTATCTTCAGTCTGGCTAAGAACTAGCTGACTTAGGTGCTGACTCAGATGATGGAGCACATTGCATGTCTTTCTTCTTTGGCTTTTGTCGTTGGAATTAGTGAAGTCTGTTCTGAGCTGATCCCTAAGCGAGGGAATGTTCATAAGATAAAGGGTACTGTCACCCCTGTCCTCCAGGCCCCCATCAGTACAGATAGTCTTTTCCTGTATATCAGAGGAAAGCCATAGAGAAACATGGGAATAATGCCCAAATTGACTTAGTTAATAAAAAGGCAAGGCACATTAGAGCAATTTGAGGTAAAAGAGAGACTGCATTAGTTACGAAACTGTCTAGCAAACATGAAAGATGATGTCACCCCTTCTGATCTGTGCCACCCAGGAGCTAGGCCCCAAGCCCTGCAACTGTGTTTTTCATATCCTAGCTACAAGTAAGCTTGAGATTGACCTTAGCTTTCCAAACTGTGAGCAGATGAATCTAAAGTCTCAGCACTGGCTGAGGAAAGATCAACAGAATAGCTGTAGCAGTTTAAACATGCTGTGGTTTGGTGGTCCTTATTGATTCTTTATGTCTGGGAAGCTGAAGAGTGAGAGGTAAGTGGGAGGAAGAAAATAACAGGGAAAGAGAAAGGAAACACAGTGACTTGAACTTTGAGGCCACATTAATCATGTGACTGAAAGTTCCTTTGCCTTCCCATGTGTGTGCTTCTCTAGTTGACTGATCCAATGCCTTCTTCTGATGTGTCTGAAGACAGCTACAGTGTATGCACATAATAAAATAAATAAATCTTTAAAAAAAAAAAAAAGGTAAAGAAAGGTCACAGATCTTTAGCAGCTTTTTAGTTTGTCTCTAGAGCCTGGGACAGTATGTAGCAGTGGCTTCCATTATAAAACTGGTAAGGACTAGCCAACCCTAACCCTGCTCCAGCATCTTCCCATTCAGTTGAGCTATCTGTCCCCTTCAGTGAGTCATAAACGGCTGGACAGAGTGCTAACATTAGGCATTATGGAGAATACACAGAAGTGTATTGTGTTCTCAGGGAGCCCGTGATCATGATCATGGTCAGATACCCCATCTGCAGGCAGTAAGATACATGTCCCGGCTGTGAGCTGAAGGCTAAACCACCCAAGTAAGCTGACACTAAGGGGCTACAGAGTTCTTTTGTTTGCATTTTATAAAAAGAAGGTTAATCCCACAAAGAGGGAATTTAAAAGGATGCTGGAGAAAGTCATAGAACCAAAGGAATTACTGATAATTCAGACTGGAGAATGGGGAGGAGCCAGCCCAGTTCTGGGTCCCATGTAGTCCTTCTCTCTGGCTGCTGCCACCAGTGGGCTTCTACTTGGTAAAGACCACTCTGCATATCTGTCTACATCTTGGGTTTCTGTTTGTCTTCTACATCTGCCCCCCACCCCACCCAATGCATCCCCATATTGTAGGCCTGTCTCTAGAGAAGGGAGGGGTGCTTTGAGTTAAAGCCACCCCAGAGATGGATTCCCAGAGCACATCACCAAAAAGTGAGCTGGCATGGGCCTTGTTGGTCTATGGGATGTAGTGTTTGTTTTTTTATATAGGAAGAGACTCTAGCAGAGCTTCTGAGTAACGGAAGCTTCTGGAAAAGCGGCAGGAATGCTGTGTGTGGTATTGACTTTGAAGGAAGCCGGCAATCACCCACGTTCTGGAATTATCACCCGTCTTTGCAAGAGAGATATGCCACAGAAATGCTCAGTTCCCTTCTCAAAGCCCATTGCAGACTTGAAGCTAAACATTCAGTGGTCCAGGGTCAACCTCATCATTGCCAGCTCATGTCCACAATCACCCAAGGCCTCCCCTATGGAGGACCCTGGGGAAGAATGAGAAACAAGCTGTGGTCCTCGTTCTCAGGACTCTCAAGAGTCCATTGAGATACACAGATTCAATGTGTATAGCACATGATCAGAAGCATGGTCAGAGACATTTCCAGATATTAGGAGTGCTGGTGGGTGGGGAGCATGGGCTGTGCTGGGGACCTGGGAAAGGATTCTGGGAGGTGGCCTTCAGTGAGTACTCAACCCAGTTTCAGGCAGAGCTTTGCAGAGAAATATAACATTGTAGCCAAGGAAAAAATTGTTTTCTGTGTGCCAGGACTGAGGTATGATGGTGGGGCTAGTCTAGGAGACTGGAATCCTAGTCTGGGGGTTGCAGGGCAGGATTACTGGGACAGACTAGGCCCCACCTGAACAGAGGAAAGACAATCCACATCACATGCCAATTGTCAGGGCCTCAGAATCTTATAAAACATAATTCTTAAATTATAGATTATCACTTATATTATTCAGAAGGTACTTGAGATATGTGGCATTTGCAAATGTCATCAAAATCAGCTAAATCACTTAAAAGACAGCAGGCAGACAATCTGATTTCTAATGAATTACTGTTACTGGTCACCTCACTTCACTTTGAAGTATGAAAAATACCCATGGCAACTCTTTCTCTCCCTATCTTCTAATCACTGGTTCTTGTCATTCCTAACTCCTCAGTGCTGCTTGATAGTGTCATCTCTGGTCACCATCCCAGCAGCCACTGTGGCCAGGGCATGCCAGCTGTTCTACATCAGCCTCTGCTGCTTTCCCTGAGGCTCTGTTCTTCAGGCCTCGCTCCCAGAAGCCATCTGCAGGCCTCACTTCATCCTGCTGCCAGATAGACTCTACTGACCACAGGCCTGTTAGTGCTGCCCATGGGCTGCAGATCTGTTACACACAGTTCAGCCTCCTGGTACCTCCCTTCTCCCTCCAGGCAGTGACTCCTGACTGCCTGAGCCACGCCCTCCCCTCTCACTGTCAGCACCTCTTTACTTTTTAATTTTATTTTATTATTTCATATATATGTTTCCCTGAATATGTGTCTGTGCATCAAGTCCTTGCTGGTGCCCATAGAGCCAGAAAAGGGTGTCAGTTTCCCTGGAACCAGAATTACATAACATTGTGAGCCATCATGTAGTTATTGGTAGTCAAAACCTGAAAGGGCAGCGAGAGCTCTCAACTGTGAGTTGTCTCTCCAGCCCCTCCTGGCACTTGCCTCTACGTGGGCACATGTAGGGCCCATGGTTCTTACTGGGCCTTCTTCTCTAGCCAGACCTAATCCATACTAGAAAGCAGCTCCGTGCCCCTAGCTCTTAGCTATTCCACCTGCCCCTGTAGGGTACTCTTTTCTCTGCATCCCACAGCTTCCTGGATCCTGGGCTCCTTGCATATCCCACTTGTAGGGTGGTTGTTATTATCGCTCCCTCACTCCACTCTGTTGTTCTCCTGTGAGTGTGTGGAGGCTCTGAGAACATGGCCGTCAGCTGATGTTGCTTCCTTTAACCTTTTGGACTTTACAGTCTTCTCTGGGCAGCTGTCACAGAAGCAGTGTGCACAGCAGTGTCTGGAGGCTAGGCTTAGTGTAGTGCACTGTGCACAGTGGATAGATCAGTATTACCATAGACTGTGGATGAGCTCACTTGAAGCAGTCTTGTTGATATTATATGTTCTCTCTCTCTCTCTCTCTCTCTCTCTCTCTCTCTCTCTCTCTCTCTCTCTCATACACACACACACACACACACACACACACACACACACACACACTTTCCTAAGTCTGTATTTGTGTCTAACTTCAACAATGCGATCATCAATACAGTTTGCAATGTATTATCAATCCCTGTATACCCACTTAATAAATATCTTGAAGATTTCTGTGTTGCTAATAACCTTACAGTGTTCACTGACAAGAGCACAGCTTGCTGTGAAATGAAGTCAGAGGTTACATCTTTCTTAGTGTCCTCTGTTTGATGCTGGTGAGACACACCTCAATGTATTTCATTCCATGGTTTCTGGAGACTTAGCTCACCCAGACTCCAGTCAGCCAGCTGGCCAGACACCATCCAGATCCACCTTCCCCATAAGCCTCTGTGTGCCTCCCGGTCAGAGCTCTGTGTTTGTGCCACCCACATTTCTGAGTCAGCAGCAGCCAGGAGTGCTGCTTCTGTCCTAAACCCCTGAGCCATCACAGTCACTGCATCCTGCACACTGCCTTAAGACCAGTGCTGCAAACAGGAATGTGTAGCATCCAATAGGTGGAGGCAGTAGCTAGAGGCTCTCCACTTTCCCACAGCTGTGACAAGACCTGACATTCAGTAATCTGGCCATGTGGCTTAGCACTTTTAGGGCACTAAAACTGTAGTAGGTACAGAGCTAGCATGCCTCATTTACAAGAAGAATGCCTTTGGCAATTTTAGAATTGATCTAGAACAGCAGTTTTCAACCTGTGGCTCATGACCCCTTAGTGGTCAATGGATCCTTTCACAGAGGTTGAATATCAGATATATATGTGACGGTTCATAACAGTTGCAAACTTACGATTATGAAGTAGCAATGAAATAATGTTATGGTTGGGGATCATCACGACATGAGGAACTGTAGTAAAGGGTTTCAGCATTAGGAAGGCTGAGAGCACTGCTCTAGATGATGATAATGTTTCGCCCTTGACAGAAACAGAGAACCATCCTAGTCTCTTCTGAGCCCTAGGTTCACTTGCTTCTGAGGCAATGGATTCCTACTTTTCTGTCATCAGGATTAAAAGGGAGAGAAAAGAATCCAACTCAAAGGCCTTGACTTCAATCTTCAAGTCTACTCTCTCCCTTTTCTGTTTTGGTTAAATCATTATTTTTGTTGTTGCTGTTTTCAAAGATGGTGCATACCACAAGCAAATGATATCTTCTCAGATGACCTATGGTCAGTCTGGTAGGCTCCACTAAGATGGGTGTGGCTGATAGAGCTAAAGAAATTCACAAGCAACCGCACCTGAGCTCTCTTCCTTGTCCCCTTGAACACTCTCTGCCCGGCCATTGCTTAGGCTCCCAGTCTCCCAGGAGATCTCAGCAGAGCAAGTGCTCCATGAAGCATGTCTTGTAACCTTTTAAATTCCACCCATGAATCACTCCCACTGAAACAACGTAGGAGGAGACAGACTGGGAGAACACATTGGAGAAACACCCAAGAACCAAGCAAAGGAACTCTCCAGGGCACCAAATTGAAAGACTAAGGGACCTACATCTATAGGCACCAAAATGACAGGTGGAGAAAGGACTTGAAGTGAGATCAGGATGGGACCCTATTTGTCAGCTGGGCTAGACTGGCCCAGTTTCTTTACTCACGTAAGCCTGCCCTATAATGGGGACCATCTAGTAACAAATTCATACAGTCATATGAAAATTAAAAGCCGGAACCTGCAAAGGGTTTGAAACAAGCCTGGTTGCTTCCCAGAACTCAAAAAGGCTGCTTCTAGAAATAGGAGTGGTATAAACTACAGGGCTGAAAGCAGAGACCTGTTCTTCCGACTTCCAACCAGAGCCATCTTCATGCCACCCCCACACTACTGGACTGATCCTCCTCCTCCCCAGAAGCTGCACTCTCATAGGCATTCTAGCTACCAAAGCTGTTACTGTGGAGAGCCCTGTCGGTGTGCCCACTCTGTGAGCTTTTCCCAGACCCTAGCCGTCAGCATGTGGGGGCCAGGCCACCACCTTTCTGTCCTATCTTTCTTACCAATCAGCCCATCTGATAAAGAAGGCGTATTCCCTCTGGCCTCCTCTGGCTCCTACCTACAAACCCAGATGCTATCCCAGTTCCAGAGAAACCCAATACCCTGGGTCTCTGTGAGTTCAAGTCCAACCTGATCTATCCAAAAAACCCAAGTCAGCCAGGACTACATAGTGAAATCCTGTCTCAAAAGACAAACAAAAAACCAGTGCCTCATGGAGTTTTACGCTCACAGTTGCTACACAAGTTCATGCAGCTAACAACATAAGCTGCATCTGCGGCTGCAGACTGAGGAGACTTCTTTGTGTGATTGAGTCAAACTGCTGAGCATCAATGATCCCAGCTGAGGGAGGGAGAAGCCAGCAATTTGTCATGTGTGATTCATGTCCACCCTCTCACCTGGTGTTTTATAAATGCTTTGTCTTAAGTGCTATGCCTGGGAGGGTGCCTTCCTCTGTTTTGTAAAATGCCAAGCAATACCACTGTGATATATAAATAATGATAATTAGGAGACAGCCTCAAATAATTTGACATGCGATTGAAGGGAAAAGTGGTGCTTTTTTTTTAATACCCTAGAATTTGGATCAGAAATGGCATTCAAGAAAGAAGCATATTGGTTCTTGTCAGAGATGGATGGTTCAGACATTCCCATGTCTGAGGTCAGACATCACAAGAGGGAGGCCAGGCTTGGAACATGTAGGGCATCAAAACTGGGTTAAGGCCATAAAGACTCTCCCGTGGCTTCATGGCTGTTAAAGAACATGATGAGTCTATGAGCTAAAGACTTGTACAGATGCGAGACTTTCCGTTTTCCTGGTTCCCTGTGGAAATGTGAGGCCAATTATTTGCATAGGACCAGAAGTCCCAAAGACAGGGTGTGTGTGGACAACTGCCAGCCCAGGTTTGTTTCCTCCTCGATAAAGGAGTCACTGTCACAGAGCACACCCTGAGAACTCAGTTAGACCGGCTCATCCCTGTGCCCTGTGTCCTCACAGGAGCTCTGAATTGGGGGCCGCTACCTTACCTTCATTGCCCAGATGAGCCAACCAAGGCCCAGAAAGGCAAGTGCCTTACCTAAAGTCACAGAGCAAAAGACTACAAAAATAAGAGATGTTTCCCCAGATGCAGAATTCCCAAAGGTGAGACGTTGAGAAAGGATAAGGTCGGGGCTGGTGGTGACGTGGTTCAGCGCCTGCTGCTCAATGGAGAATGTGTGGCTGGCAGTGCCAGCCATCCGTGTCTTCAGCTCACCTCACCAGGCCCAAGCCTGCAGCCGTTCCTGGTCTCCAGCTTCCTTCCTCAGCCTTTTGCAGTTCTAATTCTTAGGTTTGTGTCTCCCGATACCATGACCACTTCCTGTTTCTCTTGTGAGAGCAATCCCCAGTCCAGTCCCTCACCCAAACTATTCCAGCCACCTCACGATGAGATGTCTCCTTCAGAACCTCAGCAGCTCCTTCATGCCGGCTGATGATAAAGTCAGCCTCTGACTGGATCCCTGAGGTGCATCTGGGTGTGGCTGATGGGTGTGAGTGACTGATGGGTGTGGCTAATGGGTGATCATCAAACAAATATAAGCCACAAGGCTAGCACTGAAGGTTCTTTACTTCAAGGCAGGGCTTGAAGCCCATAGTCAAGCTGTATCTTCAGTGTTCTGACATCTCCAGTTGATGGACATGAGAGCTCCCAGCAACAAGGCCTCTCCCCCAACGCCTCCAGGCTGACTCATGCCTGAGTCACTAATAACCAGATAAGGTACCTGGCTTAATGGAGGAAGAGCATAGATGTCCAGCTCTCTTCTCATTTAGGGAAGTGTTAACATCCCCCACTCCCATGCCAGTGCGCTCAGCTCCATGGGATGTGCATCCTTCTAAGCCTTCCTTGAATGAATTGCTCTCCCCGGATGTCCTTCTCTGCCACTGCTGTTTGTCAAAATTATACCCAAGTTTTAAAAACACTACAGTACTGTTTTTCTACAAAGCCTTTCCTTAGCCTGTCACAGACATGAGTCATTCTTCCCTTATTTGTTTATTTATTTATGTATGTATGTATGTATTTAATATGTCCAGACCTGTGTCACATACTGCATTTTGCAAATCAATCAACATCTTTGCCACGGCTGTCACCTGCAGGCCCTTATGGTTTGTTTTTCCTGTAGTGCTGGGGATTGAACCCAGGGCATTATACATATTTGGAAAGTTCTCTACCACTGAGCCTCATCTCCAGCCCTCTTTTGTGGTCCTTAATGAGCACAAAACAGTTTCCTGTGTGTTACTGCAGCTGCTGGTATGCAGAAGCCACCAAAGCAAGCAGAGCAGGCACTTTAGCCTCGTGCCTGCAGCTCCGTGTTTCTTGCATACTGAGCACTGAGCAGCAGGGCTTATCCTAGGGACTGAAGGGTGAAACATTGTACAGGTTGGTTTTTTTGTCAGCCTGACACAAGCTGGCATCATCTGGGAAGTGAGAGCCTCAGCTGAGAGAATGTCTCCACCGGATTAGCCTATAGGCAAGTGTGTGGAGCATTTCTTAATTCATGATTGATAAGGGAGGGCCCAGCCCACAGTAGGGGTGCAGCCCCAGGAAGGTGGTCCTGGGGTGTATGAGAAAACAAGCTGAACAAGCCATGGGGAACAGGCCAGTGAGTGGCAGTCACCCAGGGTCTCTACTTAGTTCCTGCCTTGAATTCCTGCCATGACTCATGATGAACTGTAGGCTGTTAGATGATGAAATAAACCTTTTCCTCCCGAGTTACCTGGTTATGATCTTTATAGAATCAAAGCCAAACTAGAAAAAACATTAATGTGATAAATAGCCATCTTCTTTGACAAATGAAGAAACCGAGACTTATTTATGAAGTAGTCATCCGTCATACTGACCACCATAGTTCCCAGAACAAAGCAGGACTTAGCCTCTGGAGGTACTGTTTCCCCCTGCCCCCAACATTATTCTTTCTTCACTCATCTGCAAATCTATCTTTTAGATAGGTCACCCCTTGGAGGGAGGCATCGGCTGGCTATCGCCACTAAGTTAAAACAGGCCACTCTTCTCCTGTAGTCCTCCAAGACTTCACAGCACTTAACACAGATTGCAATCACCTGTTAGACGTGTACATAAAGTGTTTGTTTAGTGCCTCCCTAACGCTGCATTCCATGAGGACAGGGCTGATGATGTCTCTGTTGATTCATGTATCTCCAGAGCTTGGTACCTACTGTGCCTAACCCAGAAGGGAAGCTTATTAATCTATCACCCTCAGGTCCAGTAAGGATGCCCTAGACAGGCTGACATCTGACAGAAAGGTAGTCTCATAAACAAAAGTCCCCAAGTTCCCCCGGACAGAGGATTATTGGCTTATATAGGATCTTGGGATCTTGAACTACCCATAAGGGAACTTTGAAGGAAAGGGTAAGGGCGGTCAGTGGAGCAGAGCTTACCATAGGTTCACGTGTGTTTTGAATGGATACATTTCTAGCTCTGTGTTCATGGAGGCTGGGCTGATGACATCGTTGGGTCATAGCTGGGCCATTTGTCCTGCTGTTCATTATTCCTGTTTCACCTGGATGGGGTTATAGTCATCACCTTCCCATTTAGTGTTTTAAGATCCCTGAAGGGATAGGAAACCAGAAATAC
The DNA here is from genome assembly GCA_019843815.1 of Montemys delectorum. NCBI lineage: Eukaryota > Metazoa > Chordata > Mammalia > Rodentia > Muridae > Montemys > Montemys delectorum. Next base: position 27,700 of record JADRCD010000127.1, read on the forward strand.
TACAAGGTTACAAGTTATAAATACAGTTACCATATATTCTTGGGTGCTCTAGCATAGCTTCAGCTTAAGAAATAATACTTTGAATGAATGAATGAATGAATGAATGAATGAATGAATGAATAGAAGCCCCTGTGTGACGCTGTGTCCTCCCACATGGTGCCTATGACTACCCCACACACCTGACTGGGGATTGAGCACTCTACAGTTCTCTAGCCAGCTGCTAGGACATCAGCATTGTTTGCCATGCATTTAGAATATGGACGTGTTCAGGTTAGTAGACAGTCAGTAGGAGACAGTGAAACAGACTAGAAAGCAGGATGTCAGGATGTTCCAGGGTCCCCTGAGAGGCAGCACTAGTGTGTTAAGAACTTGTACTGTACAGGCCTGTGAGATAGAAAAAGCAGCATGCACAGCAGCCTGGAAGGAGCCACTCCCCTCCACATGGATTCAGAGTGGCGATGAATTCTCTGTTCTACAGTTCCTGGAATGAACCTTTCGTTTTGGTAGGTCTTGAAGAACTTTCACTTTTCTATTCCTATCTTACGTTGGCACATGTGACCAAGCCAGCTCAGTCAGTCAGTAGGTTCTCCAGGGCAGGAGTGAGGATTAAAAAGAAAGTAGACAATTAGACAACATTGTAGCATGACCCCCAGCCAGTTCTGAAGTTGAAGTGGGTTTATTTTTTCCCAATCTGCTTTTATACCATTTTAATTACATGGAAGTAATAAGGTCAGCTCTCGGTTAAGGAACAAGCAAGACAATAAACAAATAGTCAAGGAACAAGCAAGGCGATAAGCAAAGCCCTGTGACCACTCCTGTGACCACTGCCTAGGGACTTAGCAGGATGACCAAGATATCTGAGCCTACTGCTCCGTCCTAGCCCAAAGTCAGATTCATGCCAGAAGCCTACTTCTTTGTTCTAGCCTAAAATTAGGTTCCTGCCTGAGCTTACTTCCTTGTCCTAGCCCAATGTCAGATTCCTGCCAAGTGACCCCAAAAGCTCTCCACACACATGTTCCTTATACATAAAAGCATATGTATATGCTTCTCCTTATTACTCCAGAGCAGGCAGCCTGATACTATAGAAATATTGAAAGCATTCTGGGAGTTTTCACCCAGGGCGTCTTGGAATCTATCCCTGCTAACTGTATGCGGTGCTTGGTAGAACAGGCTTTTACCCAGCATCCTCTCTGTCCTTTGTTAAACTCACAGGACTTAACGTCATTCTTACATAGAGCCTCTCTTAGATTTACAGAAGAAAAATAATTTGAGGGAAAGAGTTATAGAACATAGTTTCTTGTGTGTCACTGAAAATAGCTCTGAAATCACTCAGTATTCTTGGGGGCATCATAAAGATAAATCATTCCTAAGATCTTCTGGCTATTTTAGAAAACAAGATTAAGTCCTAGTCTCCCTCTGTGTCTGCAGGGCTTGGATACCTTCAAAGTGAGAGAGAAATTCTTCTCCAGCACCTGTGAGGCGATTGCCTCCTTTCCTGTGCCCTATGACCTGCCCCCAGAGCTCTACGGGAATAAAGGTGAGACGCAAATGAAGGGAACCATAATCATGCGCAGCAGTGGAAGCAAGCAGCCTGGGAGGCGGTGCTAGTCTCCGTGTGAGCCTGGGTCCTGGAAACCTCTGGAAGCTCAGACTTGCAGAGGTTCCTGCTTCCCTGTCTGAGGCCACTCAAGCGATGCGGTTCTCTTAGAGCCCACTCACACGCAGTTACCAGGAATCATAAAGAGCCTTAATTTATATGAGCTTTCTGTATGTATTGGTATTTACAATAATGGAAACAAAACTGGAAAATGCTTAAATGTATATATTGACTTATTAGTTTTAAAATAATAAGCCACTTTATGCTTTATGGCCAGTTCCAAAAGTAAAGGACAAAATTAGTGAGGGAGGTGGCATCACTTCATGGTTTTCAAAAGCATCTTTATTGTGCAGCCTAAAAGCTGGCTGCTGAACCCTCTCATCCGCTGTCACTCCCTCTGTTGTGATGTCACCCATACATAACCTCTCCACACATAAAAGTGAGGAGAACACATGATGGCATTGTGTCACTAAGAAATAACTTTGATTTATAGACACACCCCCAGGAGATGTCACCAGGCCACACTTTGAAACTTGCTATAGTGGACTGTGACTTTCCTAGAGGCAGTGACCAAGTATACTTTCCAATAAAGAATCCATAGGGCTGTCTACAGTAGTGTCAGTGGGTCACGAACCTTTAGGGTCACATATCAGATATCCCACACATCAAATATTTATATTACAATTCATAGCAGTAGAAAACTACAGTTATGAAGTAGTAATGGAATAACTTTATGGTTGAGGGTCACCACAACATGAGGAACTGGATTAAAGGATTACAGCATGAGGAAAGTAGAGAACCACTGGTCTACAGGGTCAGACATCCTCACTGGGGATCATCCCAGGTTGACCATCCTCACTGGGCAGATGTTAGCACCCCAAGAATGTCAGTCTTTAAAGTGGGTTCAGGATCATAGAGATGTGCAATCAGGAAACACTTCTAACTTCAAATGACAAGTGTTTACTATTGAATCATAATTGACATATTCTCTAGAGAACAGACGCCTCCAGGAGTGGCCGAATTAGAATATGCAAATGTGCTAAATCTGAACAGAGACCACTGTGTGACAGGGAGCTTTGAATGGCATCACTCTATTAACTGTCTGTCATTTAGTTCATGTCGGACAGTCCAGTGCAGGCTCTCCTCTCGCAGCTGAGCCAGCTGGCTTCTGCCAGATTCCCTGCCCACAGTCCCCTTGGGGCTTTCTTGATGAGCCAAACCTCCCCATCTGGTGGACCCATTTCTTAAGATTGTATTGCTATATGCTGACAGCATGCCATCCTGAAAGCTACAGGTGACATTGCCCTGCCCCAGCTGTTGACACAGTTATGAGGCATGACTCGTCTATGAGCTTTCAAAGTTTGTATATCATACATATTCATTGTAGCAGCAGGGTTGCAATAGATTTCAACCAGAATTTCACCTTAGCCTCCGCCAAAATAAAATTTTAAAAAGGAGGCCATGATGTAAAATAACTTGTTTATGTGCCATCTGTCCTGCGGCAGTTCAGTGAGTTTTAGGCATGTGTCTGTTTGCAAAATGGGGAGTATTCGTCCCTGCTGCAGGCTGCTGAGAGCGTTAGCTGAGGTGAAGTCTATGGAGTGCTTACCACAGTGCCTAGCTCAGCTAGCAGTTGATAAACATTGGCTGGATTTATAATAACTACTCTCCTTACAAGGTCTAGTTTAGTCCCCTATTCACTGGACCCTCTCCCTGTTCTTGCTGAGCAGTAGCCCTTGAGTCTGTAGCTTTTCTAGGTCAATCCCCTTCACCTCTCTGGCTTTGTGCTTTTATTTCTTTCTCTATCATCGTGTCTCTCCTCTTTTCTTTTAAGTCAAGATCTAGAGAAGAATGACCTGGGATGGTTGCTTTGGGCCCTACTTCCTGGGGTCTGACCCTGAGCTTCACTTTCCTTAGCTGTGGCTGGATTCCATCCTTATCCAGTAGTCCTCATCTCCAGAGGGGTAGGTAAACAAGAACGGAGAGATCACAAAGCCCTAAGATGTCGTGAAGTCCCTTCCCTCTCATAGGAAAAGCGTTCGCAGCAGCTCAGAATTGTGCTGTGGGCAAGTGCTATCCTAACTGCAGGAAGTTAGAGCTTCTGTTTGACTGCAGATAGGGCTTTACAGGGGGCTTTACAGGGGCTTTGGTTGAGTTGCTGTTTCTTAGGCATTTTTTTGAAAGATACATAGAAAAGAAATTGTAATATGCTTTATCACTATTATTTTGCATTCCTACAGCAGTGTGTAGAATAATGCCAGTAATTCAGATATGACTGTCTAAATACAGCCAGTGTTCTATAAAGGCCTGTGGCCCATACAGAGGAGTTTTATTAAGGCAAAGAAGAACGAGTGGTTAAGACCATTTCAAAGGCACTTCATTTTTAAAAGTGATTTTTGAACCATGGCAACACACACAAGGTCTCATTCCATATATAT
>JADRCD010000131.1:2500-19492 GCA_019843815.1 Montemys delectorum
ATAGAAAACTGTACATATATTGTTTATTCTATAATATTACATATTATATATCTGGTCTGTGTATATACTGAATTATATATATATATGCATTATATGTACATGTACTACATATGCAATATATTCTACAAAAATGTATATATACATACAGTTTATTATGTAAACAATGCATTCCATAGAACAATGCTTAAGCATCAATTCTCCATACTTAAAGGCAGAACCACCAGCAAGGTGATATCTATAAGCCCAGACACTCCCAGATGTGTGCTGTTGAGACATGCATTGAATGACATTAGAATAACTGATGGGCTTTCCTGAAACGGTGGGGTATTCCTACTAAAATTAAAAATGAAGCAAAATTCAATTATTCCCTTAAAATCAGAGTAAATACAGCTTGCATTGGACTCACGGCAAAGATACCCAGAGTTCCTATATAGAATGTTGTCAGATTCTCTGTTTCAGTGTCCTGAAACTCACCCAAGTATACATGGTGGGTGGCTCTGAGGCAGAGAGACACAGGGAATGTCTGCTGTGCTTCCCAAACACCACAGGACCCAACAATGTCCCCAGATGTTAGTTTCTAGCATACAGTGGCAGCCCAACTTGTAACAACTGAGCCATGAGAATATAATCCCTGAAATTTAAGGGCCTAACTCTTACTATTTGTTCCAAAATTAAGATTTCCAGGTTGAAGACAATGGGTTTCAGTAGCATCAAGGGATAAAATAATAAAAAAGAAGCTTTGAGATAGTAGAATTGACACTTTGGGTTTTTTCCTTCAACAAAACCTCCATGAGCACATCCAGTACATTAGATTCTGGGCAATATGCTATTACACAAGGCCAGAGAGAGTCTCCAGCAAGAGTGAGGACTGGTATTTTCAGGGAAAATTATTCATTACATTTTATGGGTATTAAGGAAGGTGCTGATGAGTTTTATGGGGATTTAGAAGGTACATGAGAGAGAGATCAAGAGAGGAGGGATGAATGGAGATAGATGATAAATAGAGATGAGAGAGAGAGAAAGAGAGAGCAAGCTTTTTATATATAAACAGAAGATCATATGGGTATGATATAAGGGTGTCTCTCATTCGTTTTAAGTCAGCAAGTGGAGGTACAGTAATTAAAAGAATAATTACTATATGTTCAAGATAACAATTGTCACACTATATCAAGGTTCAACATTCTATCTTAAATAGAGAAGATGACAAGCAAGTCCTGCTCATCATCATTATTATTAGTCCTGATCATAAATTACTGTAGAAGGAAGCATGTCTTATCCCTTAATGGTGTAGCCACTGGGAGCCTAGTTACAAAAAAGAAAGCTCTCAGAAAGAAAGAAAAGGAAAAGATATGAGGGGTGAATCTCTTAACCAGCTGTGGTGGTTTGAACACGCTTGGCCCAAGGAGTGGCATTATTAGGAGGTGTGGCCTTGTTGGAGGCAGTGTGCCACTGTGTGGTGGGCTTTGAATCCCCCTCCTAGCTTCCTGGAAGACAGTCTTCACCTGACTGGCTTGGGATCAATATGTAGAAATTTCAGTTCCTTCTCCAGCACCATGTCTGCCTGCTAAGAACAGTGGTTATGAAAGCTGAATATTCTCTTTCAAGTTCAAGGCCTGGTCAGCCTGGTTCTACAGCATGGGCCCTTACCCTCTATGCTATGAAGCATGCTCAGAATGAGGCAAATTAGACTCACACTAAGATGTTCACAAGGCGCGTCCAATGTATGTTTTCCTGTAGTCTTGTATTTGTTTTTTTTTTTTTTCTTTTCATACGTTCCCCCGATTCTTCTTTTGAAAGGGCATTGAAAATAGACAGCTTTAAGTATATTTCAGCTGATCTATTGGAGCTTCTGCCTGGAGTTTTCAAAGTTTTCACAAGGTCCAAGGTTGATCCATTGTCTACTGTTGATAAGTATTAGAGTTGCAGAGTTACAACAGAAAGAACATTTCCTTTGAAGTGAGACTCAAGTTCAAACAAGCTGAAGCTTCACTGGCTATGTGACCTTATTTATATCTATGCATTAAATAAGCAGACATTTCCTTATTGCACGTTTTTAAGTACAGTAGAGTCACCAAAAGAAAAACATATGATGTGCATGTTGACCCCCAGGCGTGCCTGGCTCATAAACAGTCACTATTGTTATTGAGTACATAGCCAGTCCATTTGCTGGTCCAAACCTGATCCATTTTTCACTTTTCTTGCTGCTCTAACAAAACACACCATAAAAGCAACATAAAGCAGGATGGGCTCATTTTAACTCAGTCATATAGTACATTTAATCTCCATGAGGAAGACACGGTGCTAGGAATATCATGTAGCTGGTTCTATTGTGTCCACTGTCAGAAGGCTGGGAGAGATGAATGCTGGGTGCTCAGCTTATTTTTCTCCTTTGTATTCAGTCCAGGAACCAAGGTGTGTTGATCTGGATGGGGATGGTTTCCATAAACATATGTGTTTGAAGGCTTGGTTCCTGTGAGTAAAACTGCTTGAAAAGGATTAGGAGACGCGGCCTGATTGGAGGAGGTGTGGTCTTGTTAGAGAAGGTATATCACTGGGGTGGGCTTTGAGGTTTCAAAAACTTATGCCTGGCCCCATTCTTCTCTCTGCCTTCGGATCAGGCTGTAAAGCTCTCGGGGACTGCCTCAGTGCGATGCCTATCTGTTTTCCACCATGATGATCATGAATTTACTTCCTGCTACTGTGAGCCCCTAATTAAATGCATTCTCTGGTAAGAGCTGTCATGGTCATGGTGTCTCTTCAGAACTAGTAACTAAGACACCAGGATAGTGTTGGTCATAGTTAGAGTGGGTCTTTCTATTTCAATTAACCCAATCTAGATACTCCCTCACAAACATGCCCAGAATTTGTTTCCCAGTTGATATCTACTCCTAGAAATTCACTTTCAGATAATCCTTCCTCTTTTAGCTTTCTTTACACTGGTAACTGTGCATGCCCAGAATAAGGCAACACCGAGAAGGAGGGGGCATCTTCCTATCCACCTTTCCAGGGAGGCCTGCCTGAGGTGTTCAACACAGCCATTGCCATTGCTTCCTAGGCCTGCATATGTGAGGCCTGGTTATTTACTCTAGAGCTGGTATACTTTCTCACTTTAGCTCCTAGCAATGACATAGGAGCACCTTTAAGCTAAGAGATTTAACATCTTTGAAACAGTGGGGGCAGGATAAATGGCCTTCTAAGAATCTGGGCTTATATACATATACTAGGACTGCTTTCAGCTTTGGTCAGAGAAGCTTGTTTTTAAAGTGGGGAGTCGTAACTGCAGGCACATGACTATGCCAAGAATTAGTGACTGTTGAACACTGATCCATAAATGGGCTATGTATATCACTTCTTTCCAGACTTAGGAAACATCAGAGAAAAAAACGCGTAAGTCCAAGGATGGGGTAGATCATTGTGGAACACGGCCTTCTGACCATGACACAACAATCGCATGCATAAACTCCCAATGACTGTGGCATCTGCAGAAGACTGGACCTGTCAATATCCTATCACGGAGGGGGAAAGGGCTTATCATGCCCATCCTCCCAAGTATGTAGAGGTAATTAATTAGAGACATATTTTAACAGTGGAGTAAGATGCTCACACTCCTCTCATCAGCCTCTAGAAAGCTTATGGGTCACAGAGAAATTAAAAAACAAAAGATAGGAACATATCAGGGAGCTACTTTGGAAGAAGGAGGGGATAAGCAGGAATGGAGGGAGTGATGACAAAGTAAGGGTGAGGAGTATGACCTAAGAGCACATACACATGGATGCAAATGTCACAGGAAAACCCACACTATGTATAATTAGTATAGGAAAATAAAACACTTAAAGTATATATGCAATTATAAAATATTTTTTTAAAGGAACAAAGCATCCCCTAGAGGATGAGGGATGAGGAAAAAATTCAGACAGGAAGATAAGCTAATGAGCCATCGAAGGAAAAGAGTCATGAACTAAAGCATCAAGTAGACAACTGAAAAAGGCATCAGTCAGATGGCGCTCACTGGTGAGCAGGGGCGAGTTTGATGTAATCGGTTTATCTGAGCATCAAGTTCAACAACAACAACAACAAGTTTGACTAATAGTCAAACTTAAAAGTGTTAAAGTGCTGGCCTTGGGGAAAGTTTTAAGTGTGTGTGTGTGTGTGTGTGTGTGTGTGTGTGTGTGGACAGGTACTTGTGGAGGCCAGAGGTGGACTTCAGATGTTATCCTTCGTTATTATTTACCTTGTTTTCTGAGACAGGGTATCTCTATGAACCTGGAGCTTGCTAATTCAGCTAGACAGGCTTGCCAGAGAGTCTTAAGGATTCGGTCATAATCTGTTCCCCCTACTGATAGGACTAAGTGAGTGTCCTGGCCACGCTCAGCTTTTTTACTTGCATTCTGGGGATTAAACTGGGATCCTCAATGCTTGTGTGGTAAGAAGTTTACTGACTGAGGTACATTACCAGGCTACAAGCTTGTCTTCTTATCAATAGAATGGGGGCAACAACCTCTGCCTATGTAGAAGAAGTAAATGAGGTAGTTTTTAAAAAGAGTGACACCTTCCCCATAGGAGGTGTTCAGGAAACACTAGCTATTACTGCTATAGAGGAGAGGGATTTGCCACCTACAACCTGTTGAGCAAACCTTTGATTTTTACAAACATGATGCTTTGGGACCACAGACAGAGTCATTTTCATATTAACCACGGTTGCTTTCATCTCCAGTAATGGAGTGAGCAGCCATCTCACTGACCTCACAGTCTCCGCAGCAGGCAAAAACGTGCACAAAAGGTTAAATGTTTTCACGAGTGGGGACTCTCGGTGATTATTTTTAATTTGAAGGGATGAAGGGAGTAGGTTAGACACACTGCAAGCGGTTCAGTGATAGAGCAAGTAATTCCATAAGGTGCTAGGAATGGAGAGCCGCTTAACACGTCCCTTTCTGCTATGCTGACTGGTTAGAGAGTGTGGGGTCTCAATGAGCTGCATGATCATAACCCCAGACTCTGGAGGCAGAGATGAGAGGACTGCCACCAATTTGAGGTCAGCCTTGCCTACTTTGTGGTTCTAAGCTAGCTAGAGCCCTACAGTGAGACCTTGTCTCAAAAGGCAAACAAAGGGGGTCAGGGAGATGGCTCAATAGATAAACAGAATGTGTTCCATTTAAGCCTGACAGCCTGAGTCCAATCCCTGGTATGGAATCCATCTTTCAAAAAGTCCAGCACTCCCTCCTGCAGAAGGGGTGGCAGATGAACCTTGCAAAATCACCCTGAAGCACATGGGCTCTTATCCTGGAGCATCCAACATAGCTGCCCATGAAAGACCCTGCCATAAGAAGGTGAAAGGAGAGAAGCAACTTCTGGATGTTCTCTGTCCTTGACACATGCATTGGGGTATATGTGCGCGCGCACATACACACACACACACACACACACACACACACACACACACACGCACGCACGCACGCACGCACGCACGCACGCACGCACGCACGCACGCACAGAGATGCAGACTAATAAGTTAAAACTAAAGATGAATCAAAGAAAGAGAACAAAATTGAAACAAAACAACAGGCCACAATTCACAACAACCAACCAAGCAAAATGGCCAGCAGGATCTGTGGGCCCTGGGACTCTCAGATGAAGGTTGCCTCACAGAGATGCCAGCGCATTCTCATTTCTGCTTCCCAGCTTGGGAACAATAGAAGACCAGGATGTTCCCACTGGCATTGGGGCAAACCATTCAGAAAGATTCTCTCTCTCCCTAAGACAAATAACGGGTCCCGTATTTGCCAACTGTCCTCAATAACTTCCTGAGTCTGTCAAGGGGGGTGGGTGGTAATTCTCAAAAGAACATGGGAAAGGACTCATAGCACTCAGTATTAAGTCTTTCAACTATTAAATTCTTTTAACTATCAAAAATTGTACAAGCCGTGTTTAGAAGCCTGATAGTGAGATTTCAAGTTATAGAGAATTAAAATGAAATTGGAATGTTTTCCTGTGTACGCCTCCTTCCACTCCAAAGAATAAGACCTCATCTTGTCAGAAATGACCTTTGCTTCTACTGCGCGTGGCTCTTAACACAACATTCTGGTAGAATTTACCGGTACACAGTATTAACCCATATTCCTTTACAAACATAAATGAATAGCATAGTACTGTGCATACTGTTCTGTAATTCTATCTATCTATCTATCTATCTATCTATCTATCTATCTATCTATCTATCTATCTATCTATTTATATTATTTATTTCATTTCCATATGACCTACCTCTGGCTGGATGGAAAGTCAATGAAATACTACACGTGTGTTAGCTGTTTGCTGACCCTGTGCCGTCTTTCTTTGGCTCACTTTCCCTGTATCCTCCTTTGCTGGAACAGAATATTCTCTAAATATTCTGCTAATGTCTAGCCCTCCTCTCACTGTTCTTTGAAAGTTTCTCTCTTCCCTCCTTCCCCTCTCTCTCTTTCTGGCCCACTGAAAGCAAGTGCCTTCCTGCAGTTGCCCATCTTGGTGAACTAAGACTATTTGGCTAGCCTCACTTTATCCCTAGAGACTTGATCCCACCGGTGTCTCCCTGGGGTCCAGTACGCTCTTCCATTCTTCCCATAAGAGGGTATTCTAAATTCTTTGTCAATTCACGTAGGCCTACATTCCCCATTTCTCTCCAGCACGGGTTTCTGTGATGTGGAAGGGTCCATCCTTGACTTCCTCTTTGCCATTAAAGACAGTTTGGGTTGTTCACAATAGCTTCTCTTGCCACAAGGATCCTCACAATGGACACCTAAGGCTTACAGGTACACATGGAGCAGCCTTCTCAGGCAGTGACCAGGAGCTGGCACATCTGGGCTCTAGCATGTATATGCTTTGTTTTTGTTTATAAAGATCTAAATAGTCTTCCAAAAATTTGTCACTGAGTCAAAAACTCTATGCACTAGATATCAGTCTTCAAATATTTGCCAGTGGTGTTATCTGACCGCCATGCTATTTCGTTTCCATTGATTTTCATTTGGGTAGTTCCTGGAGTTTTCTCTTGTAGTTTGTTTCTACCCAATATTTGATCTTTTGAGTTGTCATTACTGATAAATATATATATATATATATATACACACACACACATATATATACACACATATACACATATATATGTCAACATATACATGTGTGTATGACATTTGATATATATGACATATATTTGATATATGTTACATATGTACTATACGCACTTACATAAACATGGATGTTAGAATTTTTTCCCTTGGTGTTGTTCACCTGTTAACTTTATTCATAATGTCCTTGCTTATTGATTCAGTCTGACCCTTAAATACCTCAGTTATTTCCTTTATGATTTTTAGATTTTTTCCCGATTAACATACTTTGCCTATCCAAATGCTATTACAATTCTTCAAAAAATGTTTTAGCTTCAAACACAGTACTCCACCTGAAATTTATTGTTGACTCCATTACTTGCTCTCCGCGGCTTTCGGAGCCCTATCGATGCTGTCCTGAGTTCAAATTTCCCATCTTAAGCCACACTGTCATTCAAATCCTGTGTAGCTTCCATTTCTTTCCCTGGGCCTGAGCCAGCACTGCCTTACCCTAGCTGCTGCTTTATAATTCCGTGGTCACGCCACTCTTCAAGAAATGAGTTTCTTCCCCATCGTTCTTCCCGTCAGAGCCCATCTCATACTCAGAAGGGATTTTGATTTAATTGCCTTCTGCTTTCAGGAATTGATCTCATCTTTCCATTGTCAAGTTCCTCCACCAACAGACCCTGGGTTATTTCTAGTGCATAGCTCTACTGTCCGGTCAAGTTTCATGGCCCCCTCACAACTGAGAGGCTCTTAATCGGTTATTTTTATAGATACTCCAGAGTGTTCATTCTTACCCTGGTTACATTTTTCTAGTCAGTCACTGTTGGCTTGTGGGAGAGTTACAAGCTCTTTTTATTTTTTACTTATTTCTATCACATGCTAGCAAACATGGTAGTTTGTAAAATTTCTGTAGGGTTATCTCTGAATTTCATGAATCGCACTCTTCAGCCAGAACAGGGACTGGGAGTCCTTCCCTCCGATGTTTCTGCCAACTCCTTCATTATTTATGTTCCACAAGTACACACAACTGTAACACGGTGACCACAGCCACATCTTTGCACTTCTGTGATTTTGTCTTACTTGGATACTTCTAGATTTCAAGAGCCAAGGTGATGTTAGCACAGGAGTAGAAGAGACAAGTGTTCTCACGGGGCTTCCAGTTTGCTAAGAGCTTGTTTCCTTGTTATCTAGGAATCAGTATGTTACTCCCAGAAGTCACTGAGGTGCCTGTATGAATTTTATTTTTTAAAATGGAGAATTGCCTGAAAGTTATAAAGAATCATTAACATTACACCTTCCTTGGACTAATTGAGTAAAATTTGTCTGATAAGCACTTTTTACTATAGCATACCATCATTTTGGGGTGTGTGTGTGTGTGTGTGTGTGTGTGTGTGTGTGTGTGTGTGTACATACAGAAGCCAGCGGCCATTATTTGGATGTCATTCCTCTGAAACAGTCCATATTAATTTTTTGAGATAGGGATCTTTTACTGGTCTGGGGCTCACTAACTGGGCTACACTGGCTGGCCAGGAAGCCTCAGGGAGCCACTTGTTTCTGCCTAGCCCTGAGACTAGAAGCTTTACCACTGTGCCTAGCTTTTTACGAGGGTTCTGAGGACTGAACAAGGTCCTCCTATTGGCAGAGCAGTCCCTTTACTATCTGGCCACCTCTAGATCCTTCTCTGGCCACTAACTAGCTAGAGTTCACTTCCTCTTTCCTGGGACTGCTTTTTTGTCTTCCTTAGACTATCAGCCCTTCAGTTTTATTAGTAAAAGTTTCCCTTTGTCTATAAGTCACACCAATTCCTAATGCCATTTACCTCTGTTTCTACTCTCTTTTCCCCTAGGTCTGCTTTGTTCAAGATCCTTTGTCTGGGAGGCCTGTGTTGACTTTTTCTCCTACTTCCCTGCCTTTAATGGATTGATTAATTTTTTTTGTTCCAATTTTTATTCAAATTACTCTCATCAGAGTATCATTCTGTTTTTCTTTGAATCTTTAACTGCCAGTTAATTTAATGTCAATTAATTTTATTTTATCTAAGTAACATTCATATAGCTTTAAAATTTAATTTTAAGTACTCTGCAGTTGGAATAAAAAACAAAATGGAGTTTCTCAGGCCACTTTTCCCAGTATCACAGTGTCTTTACAATTCTGAGTTTTCCCATAGTGCTTGGCTTTAGTTTGGGGGAAAAGTAGTCTTTACTAAGACCCATAGCTACTGTGTATTAGATGTTTTTCTAACAATAAATAAGTGGCTCCTGATTTCTGATATGTGACTTAAGACTTTCCAGTTGCAGGGAGGTGCAAAAGCTACATGCACGCATAATTTTATGTATTTGTATAACACCGGGACAAAGGAAGGAAAACATACCATGCTTGTTTTGTGAGACTTGTTTAATTCACCCAATATAATTCTCTTTCATTTGTTTTGTTAATAATGTTTTTGTTATTTTAATAACTATTATGTATAGGGGTGTCTCTCTCTGTGTGTTCCGCCTGTGTGCAGGCATCGGATGGAGACCAGATGACAGCGTTAGATTCCCTGGATCTGTACTTACTGGCGGGTGTGCTGGGAGCTGAATGAGAGCCCTCTGTAAGAGGAGCAAGCGTTAACTGCTGAGCCATTCTCCAGACCCTGTTGTTTGCAGGGTCTACAAACCTTCTCATCGACCTAGGTATAGCTAGCCTGACTTCCGACCGCCCGCTAATCATATTTGCCTTCCTTGCCATATATCCCAGTGTGTGCTGAGATAACTCAATTTCACACTATTTTAGTTCCAATCTCTTACTTTCCGTTGTTGGCTCATCTGAATCTGGTATGTATCTGGTTAGCTGCTTTTGTTTTTACTTGGGGTTGATTTAACATCCTCACTATTCTTCTGCTTAGTGTGCTCTCTGTGGCTGTGATAAAACACCACGACAGAGAGAAACTTGGGGAGGACAGAATTTATTTCACCGTACTTCCAGGTAACAGCCCAACATTGAAGCAAATCAGCACGCTAGCCTGGAGGTGGGAAAGGAAGCAGAAGCCCTGGACAAACACTGGTTACAGGCTTGTCCCCCCCATAGCTTGCCCGGCCTGCTTTCCTATACATGCCCAAGGGTGGCAGCACACACAGCGAGCTGTGCCTTCTCACACCAATCACTCATCAAGACAATACCCTACAGATTTGCCTATGGGCCAGTATTATAAAGGTATTTTTTTTTCCCCAATTCTTCTCAAATCGGTCTAGATTTGGTTATCAATCCAGCCACCTAGCACAGACATTATAGGCATCTGTGGCTTCTCAAAAACTTAAGGCCAGAATCAAAGGAACTTCTTTTTGAGTTAGATAGACAGACATCATTACAGAAATCCTAATGGGTCCATATTCACTAACTCTGGGATATTCATTCCTGACTGACATATCTGTAACCCAACCGATGCTTCATGAGGCTCCAGTTATATAGCAGAGGGGGAGGGGGAAGAAAGGCTGTAAGAGCCAGACAGTGCATTGAGAGAGTGTCTCTCATATATATATACACATATATATATCTCCTAGGAAATCCTGACAATTTGCTTACTTAAACAGGACCTGCACAGCAACAGCCTCAGGTAAGAAACCACCACAGATAGGGACTATCTCACAAGGTTCTAGCCCTAGAGGAAGAGCTGCTGCAAGCAACTAAGGATTCTTGTGAGGAGACTCAGTCTTCACCAGGACAAGCCGAGCGATGGGTTGTACAATTCCAAGTGGTCACCCGTAAACACATACACGGACAACCAGCACTAAAACAAACTCAGCAGCTCGTACCTAGGTGTGTGTGTTTGTGGTGTATGAGTGTTTGTGTGTGTGTGTGTGTGTGTGTGTGTGTGTGTCTGTGCATATGTAACAATAGTAAAGGAGAATAGGTCATTGACTTTAAAGAGAATGGGGGCATGTGAGGAGTTGGAGGTAGAGGGAGGGTTGAAACTGATGTAAATGATGTACAGTATTTATTTGAAATTTTCAAAAAAAAATTTAGATAAAAAAAATTAAGTACAGCTTCTATATGAACAAGCTATATAATTCCAGGCACAAAGGACTCTATATCTTACTACAAAGGTGCTTGCATATGTATATTCACTGATTCTTTATTCATAATAGCAAAAAATTGAACTTGTCTAGATGTCCATCAGCAGCTGAATGGATGATGAAAGTGTGGTCCATTTGCACAATAGAACTTCACTCAGCTGCATGGAAAAAGGAAATTACATCATTTGCATGAAAATGCATGCATTTAATGGAAAGTATAACATGAAGCAAGGTGACCTAGACTCAGTTTAATTCCAGATATTTCATATACACATGTATGATATTTTGGCTATACATATGTGTGTGTGTCCATGTGAGAATGTGTATGTGTAAGTGCAGGTGCCTGTGGAATACAGAACAGGTGTCAGATTCCCTGGAGCTGGAATTACAGGCACCAGATATGTGCGCTTAAAAATCCAACTTGGGTCTTTCTGTAAGAGCAGCGCATGTTCTTACCCACTGAGTTACATCTCTGGGCAATGTACTTTTGACTGTATCTACATAATTTCTAAATAGGTTCTCACTGCAAAATCATAAACTCTACAAGAACGATAAGGCATGTTCTTGCCACCCCTCTTAATTTCTTCCCCTAACACAGCCACTTTGGTAAGTCTGCCATCTGTTCTTCCTTATACTTTAAATTCTTATATACGTATGTATCATATATTACATATATATATATATATACCATAGATACATTCATTACATTATTCATGACTTCATGTTCATATGTAAGCATATGTGCCGTATGATTTGTTTCATGTTCTCCATAATACCCTGCAGCTTTATGTTTTCACTCCATGTTTCACTTGGAGGTTTTCTTGGACTAGTAAAGACGGGGCAACATGAGAGCATTACACGGTAGCATGGCACTGCACAGTCTGGAGGTAGCAGTTTTCTGTTGGACACTTAGATGGCCTTAGCATTTTTCTACTGCAGATTCAACGCAACATGTAACATGTCATTCTTTGCTTGGGAATGTTAGTTTCCGTGGAGAAGTCATGGAGGATTTTGAAGTCAGAGGGAAGTAATCACACGAGAACTGCTGTACTTAGGCCTCGTCAGCAATGCATCGGTTTGTATTCCCTTCTTTTTAAACAGATTTATTTCCAGTGTGTGTGTGTGTGTGTGTGTGTGTGTGTGTGTGTGTGTGTGTCTTTGTCTGCCTGTGGACATACGCATGTGAGTGCAGGCAACTATGATGGTCTGAAGAGGGCACTGGGTTCCCTGGAGCTGGCAGGTGTGAGCCACCTGACATGGGTGCAGAGACCTGAACTCCCATGGTCTGCAGCCCTGGGGTTTCTACTTTTCACAGCTGGGCACAGGACTGCCTGTTTCTCTAGAAATCTACTCACAGCCCTTAATATTATCACTGTCTTATTTATGCCAGTGTGCTGGGTTGGGGGAAGAAGCTTGTAATTTCATTTATTGGTTACAAGGGAAGGCAGCTGTATCCTTTCAGAGATTTCTCAGTTACTTGTGTTTTCTCCTTTTAACTCTCTGGATCTCTCAACTCCGTTTTCTGTTTTACAGTTCACAGTTTCACAGCTATAATTCACAGGAATTACCTGTATACTTCAGACTGTCATCTTTGACTGTAACACATTACAATGTTTCCTTCTGGTCTGTTTTCTGTCTTTGCCTACTGGCTGGAGGGTATTTGGTCAACTAAAACCTTAAAATATCAATTTAATAAAAATTTATAGATTTAATAAAAGTTAACTGTATTTTTCTTAGTGATTCTAGGCTTTCTATCTTATTTGAAAAAAAAAATATCTAACCACTAAAACTGAGTCAAAACTCCTCTCTATTTTTGGGGGTTTTCTCTGGTACTTATATGGTTTTGTAAATTTAGAAAATTAACACATGCAAATTTAGTACCAGCAAGATGGCTCAGTGGATAAAGGTACTCCTCTTGTTAAACCTGACAACTTGATTTAATCCCTTGGACCCAGTTGGTAGAAGGAGAGAAAAGCTTCCTGTCAGATATCATCTGATCTGCATACACTCAATGTGGCAGGTGTGTGCACTGTCCATTGCCTTCCACATGCGCGCACACACACACACACACACAGACACACACACACACACACCCATATTAAAACTAAACTTAAAAACCCATGTAAATATTATGCTACTTCATGGTAAGCTAGAGCTCCAAATTTTTATTTCTTAAACTTTTACTTAATTTACTTAAAGTTCGTCACTCCCCACTCTCCTTTTCTTATGAAACAATTTCCCATGTAAGTGTCCCCAGGGTTGGTCTCCTCTTCTATCAGTCTAGTCTGTGTTTCTCTAGCTTCGACCCCATCACTGACTGCTACAGCACTACAGTCTAGTCTGAGGCACTACTATTTCCACATCATCTTGTGCTGCTCTTAATCTTTAAAGGTTTTCTTTATATTTGAAAATGTATCTAATATCCCAGATATATTTCATAATTGGCTTTTTGAGTAGTCTCACAGAATGTACTTGTGTTGGGAAGGCATTTGATTTTAGACTTGTCATGTTGTTTTAATGTTTTCCTAGCACTTGCTGTCCTTGTCCCGTGGTTATACAATATGTTTCCATTAATCCATTTCTTCCTTTCCCGTCTCATTAACTAGTTTCTGTTTCATTCATTTAGATCTTACTCGTTTCTTATCAGGTCCTATTACTTGGCACTTTACAGTTCTTATTTACTTTACAAATGGGATTTCTTGTCAGCTCCAGTTTCCAATAGGTTTTTATTGATATACAGAAATGAATTAGCTCGGTGTGTCTTTCTAATATTAGTCTACCTGGTGACTTCATTAGTTTTCAAAGTTTCTGAAATTCTTTACACAATTTCTTCCTGGCTCATGTAATTCCTATTTTTCTGTAATAGGCATTTATTCCTGATATGTTAGATTTACAGATTAAATTTTAGAGTTTCGATTTAGACCAAGGCATCAAACATAGGTTTCTGTTATGTATTCTATGCTAATTCTTTATATTCAATCAATTTTGAGCTATTCACATTCTTTATTCCCTTTTTTAGCACAAACCAAACTCTCAGAAAAAATATTCTCTAGTTTCTTCGCAAAACTGAATTGTATGCACAGAGACTAAAAGTATTTAAGTGACTAAAATCAAAACAATCCAATACCAGGAAACTGGAGAAATTGGATTAATTTCTAGAATGATCCTTGGTTTCTAACATATACACAATAATATAGTAGCTTAACTTGTGGGTTGTACAGACAGTTTGAGATCCTTCGCATTATTTTATCCATCTTATTATTTATATGATAAGCAGTGTAGTATCTCCTGAGTGTGCTGGGTATGGGCCAAGTCTATACTATGAAAATATTATTTGTTTTGAGTTATATGCTTTTAAAAAGTAAGAGCTTGTCTGTGAAGGTTAGTGTCATCAACTTGTCAGGGTCTAGAGTTTCCTGGGAGAATGGCCTCTGGCCGTGTCTTTTCTTGACTAAGTTAACTGAGGTACCTACTATAGGTGGTATCCTTTCTTGTCTGGGATTCTGGATGCTCTAAATAGAGAAAGGAGCTGTCCACGAGCAAGCAAGCATGCATTCCCTGGTTTCCCCTTCTGAGTGCAGATTAAATGAAACCAGCTGCCTCACGCTCCCGCTACCTTAACTTGGCTATGTGGCTGACTGTGCCCTGAGCTGTGCGCTGAAATAGGCTTTGCCTCTCTTGCATTGTTTTGGTCAGAACACTTCATTACAGCAGCAGGAAAGGAAACTAAGAGGTGGTCAGTTTTTATTTCAACAGTATGTGAATATATCGAAAGCTTTTGAAAGAAATGATCAAAACCGCAAGCACAGAAGCCCTGGAAAAGTCAGTAAACTGGGCTGGGGAGATGGCCTAGCCAGTAGAATTTCTGCTTATACGAGCCTGAAGCTTGGGTTCCAGCTGCCAAATCCATGTTTTTAAAAAGAAGCTGAAGTAGCACGTGCTGTGCTTGTGATCCCAGCATGGTTGAGGAAAGGGGAGGGGAGGAAGAAGAAGATGGGAGGAGGGAGGAGAAGAGAAGGGAGGGGGAGAGAAGGGAGGAGGAGAGGGAGAAGAGGAGGAGAAACCGATGGATCTCTCAGGCTTGGTGGCCTGCCACCCAGCTTAGGCAAATAGCTACCTTCCAGGTAAAAATGAGAGACCCTGCCTCTAAAACAGGGTGAACGGCATCTTGAAAAATGATGCTTGAGATTAGGTCTCTAGTATCCATACACATGTGCACACATATGTGCACAAACTGCACACCCATACACTTTCCAAGAAAACCCAAAGTTATTAGGAAAGAATTGATATAATAAGCCACATGACTGAGTATCAAACATAGTCAGCAGATCAGCCAGATAACACACACACACACACACACACACACACACACTCACACATACACACACGCTTGTATAATTCTATTTCTATGAACATCTTGAGAAGGCAAAACGAATCCTCGGCCATGGGAAATGGGTTAGTGATACTCATGGCTGGGCAATGATGGGTGCTGCAAAAGTGGATGATCTCGTAGGGCAGAGGAGGGGTGAGACAAGAAATTTCCAAATACATGTTTTTCTCTATGGTCTGGGAAATAATCTATGATAGCTAGATAAGTGATTTTACTAAGTATATAGCAAGCCAAATTTAAAGAATAAAAAAAAAGATAGATAAATAGATAGATAGATAGATAGATAGATAGACAGACAGACAGTCAGTCAAACAGGAATGCATCATCAAAACAGATTTAAAAAATGAATAGAGATAGACACACAGACACACAAACAGACAGACAGACAGAGAGATAACAATGTATCATCAAAACTGGTGCTTAAAACACCCAACAGAATTCAAATACAGAATCCATTCTGAGGCCAGTCACTAAGCTTCCTAGGAGAGGTCCAGCCAGAGCAGTCCCCTCGAGGGAGGCTTCTAAGTAGAATAACAAAATATGACTGGTAAGATAATAGCATCAAATAGGGTATTTACAGCATCTGGCAGAAACAAGCCAGAGACATTCAGTCACAGAGAGAGAGCTCAAACAGGAATTCCTGCTGATTGCCCTGACATCCTCAGCAGCTCTCTGCTGGATGTTGTGAGCACCTGATTTGAAGATATTTATACCTGTTTTTATATCCATCCTTCACCTATCTTTTTTATTCTTCCTTCTATTTGGCTTGCTATATACTTAATAAAGTCACTCATTCAAGACCAAAAACATACCATCGTAGACCATACAGAATAGCAGCTCAGACATACCTGCAGTGGTTTAGTGGTTTCCCTTAACAAAGCTTAGCAAACGCTAGAAACCTCCTTTTGAAAAATTACAAGTTAGCATATTAAATACTACGATACTATACTATACTACTATATCATATTATATGTCCAATATTTATTTTCCATAGTCTAGACAGAAGATAGTAGCACGGTTTAGCTACTAAAATATTCAAGTTTGCAGCTTCTTGGACAATCAGTTGTGGTAATCTTTCTTACGTAATTAATGCAGTGAGCGAGCGGTTTCCTCTTACAGCAATGGGCCCAACTGTAACCAGGAGACGGTTTTGCATCGGAGGCTCTGGCATGCAGAACACCTCTTCATTCTGGTTTCCTCATTTTATGGCAAGTTCCGTTGCAACCTTAATGGTAAAGGCCCTCTGCACGCATCTCATTATGAGCTTCCGACATTAATTCACAAGGATCTCCACGGCTGCCTTACCAGGCGTCCAACGGCACACACAGTGAAATAGGAATAAAACTTATCGCAAGACATCTGTATGCATTTCATCTCGGAGAACACGCACTGGGGTCTACTTTGCAATTCTGATTATCTTCACAGCATAAATACACACCTATTGTGCAATATGATCCCAGTG
>JADRCD010000138.1:0-17982 GCA_019843815.1 Montemys delectorum
TGTCTGCCTGATAGAGCACACATCTCCTGCAGGGGCAGCTGTGAGGGGTCTGGGCTGAAATCTGAGCCATGGTCTCAGGAGCAATTGACCGAATGCCTTTCATCCCTCCTGAGCAGATGCTCAGTGGGTCTCCGGGGTTCAAGGTGGCTCTACTGGACTCTGGCTGTCAGAACTGATCACTGCCCAACACATGATGAACCAGGAAAGCCTGTTACCACAAACCAGAGTTCAGAGTTCTGGGAGAAGCATGGTCCCCTCTTCTGGAGGCAACAGGTTTGTGTTTTCACAAGATTAAATAGGATAGCTCTTGGTGTGGTCAGTGCCAAGACAATTATCATTGAAGTGGGCAGACACTTGGAGATCGTGTATGCCAAGATGATCATGAGCTTGGGAACCTTTTGTTTTATAGTGTTAAGCTAATTTTAGCTCTAAGACTGGTGCTAGTGCTGCCCTCTACTGTTATGATGGCCAAAATGAAGACAGTATTAGGTAATGTTTATTTTGGAGTCTAGAGGGAAAACTATATTCACAGTAGTAGTATGTTTAAGGAAAAAAAAAAACAACACAATAAAAAAAAAAACAATGCTTTTGACAATCCATGAGTGGAGTGATTCTTTCCTTCCAGTGGTTGTAAACATATGAAAAATAATGTTCATACAGTCAGATACATTCACGTATATACCACAATTCATGTCATTATGAAATGAAGAAACATAAATGAGAAAATGTTAAATACAGCTATAAAAGTGTTTAAAGTATATGAGATTTTATGAGCACACTATGTCCATATTCATAGATACCTCCTACTCTGTTTTACAGTGAAGTTACAAATAGTTAAAATAACATATAACCTACTAATAACTTATGAAGTCATGTAATATAAAGTCATAATATAACAGATTGTAGAATAGGCAATATTGTTTTAGATGGATGGTACACTGTGATGTGATCTTGTGATCATGTGGCTGCTTTTGAGTTACAGATTGTTCCTACTGCTCAGAATCAAGGGAGAGTAGTGATATCATAGACCATGGTATAGTAAATAGTCAGAACTTGAAATTTGAATTCAAGTTTTTATTGAAAATGCAATACTTGGGGGTGTTATATATGAAAAATATTGCTCAGCTAAACTCCTGAATGTACTATCAGTATGTTAAGAACCATGAAATCCTACAGAGGTCAGCAAGACACAGGTTGTTGTAAGATTAATATTGATGGATTTTATTAAAAATAACAAATGTGTTGTAGTAGCCTGCATAGCATCTTCATTCTAAAATATTTAAGGACAGATGAACGGATGAGTGAGTATTATCTGTTAAAATGTAAGGTCCTGTGGATCAGCTAGTTAAGCCAGATGCCATCATGGATTTAATTGGGACTCAATTCTATGTATTAAAAATGAGATAAGGGCTGGGCAGTGGTGGCACATGTCTTTAATCCCAGCACTTGGGAGGCAGAGGCAAATGGATTACTGAGTTTGAGGCCAGCCTGGTGTACAGAGTGAGTTCCAGGACAGCCAGGTCTATACAGAGAAACTCTGTCTCAAAAAAAAAATGAGATAAGGAAGAATAGAATCATCCTGTATTTTATACTCTTTTGTTCCACAGCCTCCCAGGCACTGTATTGTCCCAAAAAGAAGAATAGAAAGAAAATATCTCTATTGAGTATCTCTATCATTTCAACTCTAATTGAAAACAGTCAGCCCTCCCTGAGATTCTCCACCCAGCATAGCTGCTATTTTTTGGACTCTTAGAGGGGAAACAGATAACAGATTGTGAAAATGAGAATATGATGCACAATCAATGCAGATTTTTCACATTGAAGTATGGATCTCTTTCATTATTGGTAATTTTTGTCATCTCCTTGATATTGAATTAAATGTAAGAATTATGTAAAATTTTTAAATAATTTTTTGAAATTATAATATAACTGCATAATTTTGACTACTTCTTTTTCTCCATTCAAACAAATCCATGTACACTCCTTGCCCTTTTTCATAGTCATGGTCTTCTGAGATAGAGTTCATTATTAAAAAAGATAACTTATCAAATTGCAATATTAAGATATTATGTAGAAACCAGTCCCAAATGATCCAACTGCAACAAAATATCTACACCTGCAGTTCAGGTATCACTGCAGAGTAGGTGGAAACATTTAAGAACCAGAGAAATTGGAGATTCCTCTAAGATTATGTTTCCTAGAGACCTCAGAGAAGTTTCATCCACTAGGTCTAATGGCAGGTAGCTAAAGAAGACTTGAAGAAGGATTATTACAGCATACTTGCAAATATTGACATGGGAAATCTTGAGGGGATTCCACCCTAGATTAAAAAAAAATACAATGTGTAAATGGAAATTCTGAGAGTAGGAAAAATGGTTTTATATGGAGTAGACCCACGAGATGGTTTTTCTAACATCAACTCTTCAGCAAAACAGGACGGTATTCTCACCTCTGTGTTTCCCACTTCTCTTTACCTCAAAGGACACTATGAATGGGGAATGGAGTTTTCTGAGTTTCTTCTGATGGAAGGTGCTCGGGGGGTCCTAGAGCTTCTCATCCTGCTACGTATGTACCTTACACAATCAATCTGCCTTCCGGGTAAAATTATCTTAATGTGGAGACCCTGGCTATTGCTTCTGTGTGGGGTGGTAGGTTGTACAAGCAACCTGGTCCTGGTCAAGTAAGAGGTCTGGAACTCCAGAGATTCAGTGGGTGGTAATTTCGTCCTACTTGGGATGGAAGGTGTTAGACTATGCCTCCTGAGTCCTTAGATCCTGTTGCAGCTACATTCCCTACAGCTCTGGCAGAAGTATATGATATTGGTCACATATTAGCAACACCAAGCCTTCCTACTTGGAAAAAAATTTTCCCCAAGATCTCAGTCCAAACCAATGTGAGGTATCTGCTTTTGAACCCTGAGTCACCCCCAAAACTCTATATAAATCCTATCCAGGGAATTAAAGGTGTGCAGGAACTATTCTAAGAACAAAAGGCTCAGACTACAGAATAGTTCCCGCACATGAAGTCCCCTAATAATGAAAAAATTATGTACATGTAAACATACAACTTTCCAGGTCTGGTTTTTCTCTTTCTTGTTTACTTTGGTTAGTGAAGCTTCTTTTTGTATTAAACAGAAATCAATGGAGAAATAGATGACTAGTCAGAATGTTGACAGAACCAGAAACAATGCTTAGGTTGAAATGAGACATTTAACTTACGTGCCTATCCCCAAGTATCAGAAACAGTCATGGAGTAGATGCAGATCAAATGTAAATCTCAGAAAATAGGAGGAGGGCTGTGAAATGCTGTCTTCTGGATTTGATATGGCTATTGCAATTATAAACCCATGTTAGTAGTGATTATCTGCAAGATCATGGCAGTCAAATTCCTAGTATAGGTAACAAGTTAATCTCCAGTACTAAACCTATACTGAGCAGTTAAAAGTATGGTGGTTGCCGGAGAGGCAGAACTGTTAGTGTTAGATGATATAGCAACTCATAGCATTAACATGCTCCCATAGATGGCCCCATATCCATGCACATATTCACAGAACTAACTACAGTAAGTGTATTATAAAGAAATAGGTGAGGAAATTTGGGAATATGGTTGTGATACAAGAATATGAAAATAATGATAGGGAAGAAATGGAGGTAAATATGATAATATTTTGTAGTGTACTTGTATGAAACTCAAAAATAAAGAAAAATTTTAAAATGACTCTAAATTATCAGTCTCCCCAACTCAGCATCTTCATTGCTGTTACTACCATTAAAAAAAAACACATCAATTGTTAATATTTAATAAATCCTTTTAGATCTTTATAAATTTCTTAGTTTTCTTTTTTGTCTTTCTATATTTTATTTATTTTATCTGTAGCAAAAGGTTCTCTGTCTCCTTCTTCTTTCTCATTTTGTCCCTTTAGTATACTTTTCACTCATTGTTTTTTTACTTTGATTTACAACTCTTATTTTCCCATTTTTGTCTTTTAACAAGTATTCATCACTTATATATGATCAACTACTTCTCTCTTCCTGAGCACTCAATATCTACACAGGAACAGATCCAATCCAGCTGTAGGGTTACTTATGCTCCCAGAGTGAGCAGATGATGCTAATTATGTTCAAACATAAGAAAGATTTTTAAGAATAATCTCAACAATAAACCCATGAAAATCCACTGGAAATGAAAATTGACAATTTGTAACTCCCTTTGGTCATTAGGTGTATTTTAAATAGAATATTTTTTAATAGAAACCAATTATTCTTTCAGTAAACAGAATGACTGATCCTTATTTTCAATTTGGGTAACTTACAGATAGAGTAGAAGCCAAATCTCAAATGGATCTCTTAAAAAGACATTAAGTGTGCAGGGTCCTAATTCTGATACTTATCTTGGTTTCACAAAGTACAGAAACAATTACTCTGCTTCTGTACTACTCCGTGCCCCTCCACACTAGAGAAATTAATTAAATAGTTTAAAGGAAAAGATAGATTAAAAATAATTTCTAAGAAGTGTTCTTACTCATGAATTAGTAGTAATGGTGAGTTGACAATGACTAGTATTCCTGGCAAGTTTGGAATTCTCATTAGACCACATCATAAACAACCCATGAGAATGTAATTAATAGGTAGCAATATTTTAAGAAGTAAATAAACAAAGAGCAACACTTCTTTTCCTGATATGTAACAGGATTAAAGACTTAGTAGACCCCCAGACATTAACACATTTGACTCTATGGAATAAGTGCCATTTAGGTTGTAAATACTCAGCCTGAATTGAAAAGGCTGAATCAAATCCCTCTCTTCAGAGTTCAGGGAACCATTGCTAAGAGGTGACAGAAGGATGTAAGAGGGAGGAAAGATGGAAGGCAACAGAAAAACAAGGTCCTCTTAATAAACGTGAGCAAAGTTCATATGAGCTCACAGAGAATGAAGGAACAGGCACGGGGCCTTCACAGGACTCTACCACATCCACTATGTATATATTAAGGCTTCCATTTTTGTGTACTTATGGGATTCCTAAAGTGTAAAAACAAGTGGATCTCTGACTCTTATGTTCTCTTGGGAACATTTCTTCAGTTGCATTGTCTTATCCAGTTTAAATGAGGTAGTTTTTATTATATTGTATTTTATTCCATTATGATATAAATAACTGAATAAAAATGTTTTTATTCCCCATCAAATCTTTACATCAAACCAGCTGTTAATTTGACACTCTTAATTTGTATATTATACTAAATATTTTGATATATATATATGTATACATATATATATATATCACATGTATGTGTATATAAATGTACATATATATATAAAATTACAGGGGATAAAACACTTAAGACCACTTCTTGTTCTTGCATTGGAGCCAGGTTAATTTCCTTCCTTTACCACATGGTACCATGCTACCATCTGTAACTCTAGTTTAGGGAATCTATCACCTTCTATTTCCTCCATAATTACCAGGAATACATGTGGTACATACAAATACATGTAAGCAAAATACCCAGACTCATAAGGTGAAAGACAAATTTTCAATATATTTTAATTATAATTTGTGTGACTACGTGTTTGTGTACACAAAGTTTTGTGTGAAGGCCAAAGGACAACGTGACTATCTGCCTAATCTATATTTTCTAATTTCTAATAATTACCTGTATCAAAATACTTCTTTTGACTTTAGGACTCCATTTCACTCACACACACAACCCATTTTTCTTCTCATAAATCTTTACACAACTCCTTAATGAAGGATTTATGCATGAGATCTATAAGGTAGCAGGGGAGATTATAAAACCCATTAGCACTTACTGTCAGGTCCATGAAAGAAAACTGAGGACTATTGTGGGGCAGTGAGCAGTTCTGACAGCCAGAGTCCAGTAGTGCAGAGCCACCTTGAACCCCAGAGACCTACTGAGCATTTACTCAAAGGGACGGAAGACCTTCAGTGAATTGCTCCTGAGACCATGGCTCAGATTTCAGCCCAGACCCCTCATAGATGCTGCTGCAGGAGATGTATGTTCTATCAGGCAGACACTGCCTCAAACTCCCAGCATTCTAGCTGGACCTTACACACAGTCATCTGACCACAAGCCAGGCATGCCACGCCCCATACAATAAAAGGGGTGGTTTGCCCCTTCCTCACTCTCTTGTTCTCTCTTCTTTTGCTCTCTTACCCTCTTGCTCTCTTCTTCCCTTACCCTTCCTCTGTAACTCTTGCTCTCCCCCCTCTCTCTCCACTTTGCTCTTTGTTTTCTTTCTCCCTCTTCTCCTTTCTCTCTCTCTCTTTCTCTTTCCTCTCCTTTCTTTCTCTCTACTCAACTAGCATATTTCCCTTTCCTACAATAAAATAACTCATTCATACATTGCCTCCCTTTTAATAAAGGCACCGTGCAGCAAACAGGCCAGCCCCAGGGAGGAGAGAGAGATACTGGGGCCTCAGCACCAGTCACCCTGCCACCCAGGGAGATAGAGAGCCTCAGCAGGCCCACCAGTCCTTTTGAATGACATACTATCTTAAATTCTGAGTTATGGTACAGGGAAGAAAGAGCACCAATAATATAACACTAGGCTAATAAGTCTTGAGACCTCATGCTGAGATAGCTCATCTTTGAAAACAGCCAAGGTGTGGTTTCTGAATAAACACTAGAGGTTGCCTGTAACATCACACATCAGTTAGAGGAAATGCAAAATTGAAAACCCTTCAAACACAAAACAGCCAGGAAATTTGGGAAGCTATGAAAAGACAAAACCTAAGAGTCATATGTCAAGGAAAACAAAGCTTCCCAGCTCAATGGTCCAGAAAACATCTTCAACAAAATCATAAAGATTGTTTCCCTAATTTAAGAAATAAATGGATATAAACATAAAATAAATTAACAGAATACCCTTTACAGTAGCCACAAGTAATAAAAGCTAATTCAGTATAATTTTGCTGAAATAGCTCATCTTTGATGACAGCTGAGGCCTGGTTTCTAAATGAACACTAGAGGATTCCCTGCCTTAAATATCAATTTTCCTAATCACATACTTCCCACATATCCAAAGCCAGTCAATAACTCTATTATAGATTTCAATTTCCTTTTTAAAAACTAATTAGTGTTTGGGACAGCTACAATGATATTTGTTTTAATATATGAATCCTAACTGAGGCTGTCACCAAAATGACTCAGATAGAATGAACCCTATAGTTCATGAAGCTTAGAGACTCAGTAATTTCTGTGTTGCCATGTAATTAAAAATAAAAAACAAACAACAAAGAAACAAAAAATCAAAAGCAAAAACAAACAAACAAACAAACAAAACAGCAAAATTATTGTGATACATAGCAGCCTCCTTGGTTCCTTTGGCCAAAACTTACTAGTGTTCTTCAATTCCTAAATTAATCGAAACATTCTGTCTACAGTCTGAGGAAGGAGGAAAATTAGCGCTGATATCCTAGCTCCACATTTCTGGAAGTGTGTATAATTTATTTATTTATTTATTTATTTATTTATTTATTTATTTATTTACATTCCCAAAGCTGGGCTCTCTTCCAGTCTACCCCTAAGAATCCCTCCTCCACTATTTGCTTCTCCTCTGAGAGAGTGAGGCTCCCGTGGGTATCATCCCACCCCCGTACATCCAGTCTTTGTAGTATTAGATATGTACTCTCCCACTGATTCCAGACAAGTCAGCCATGTTAAGCAATAGCTCTATGGAAGAAGCTCCTCTCCATTTCTGTTGCCATATTGCATCCCTCCTTCCCCTACTCACCAACACACTCATTTCTGCTTTCTGCTCCTGCCATTCCCCTACACTGGGGCATCAAGCTCTGAAAGGACCAAGGGCTTCTCGTCCCATCTATACAATTCTTTCAGAAGATATTCCAAATAACATTATAATGGTACTTAGGAAGATAAAAGATAATGTGGATAGACATCTAAGCATTTTAAATGTTAAATGAAAACTTCATTAAAAACACATACATTACCAATGTGATGAAGATCAAGAGATTAATTTAAAAAAATTAAATGGTTAAAAATTTAAAAATAAACTAGATTGATGAAATTAATTTCTTCTGACATGGAGTCAATAACATGGTTGTTCCAGCTAGAATAATCAGAAACTGATGGAATTTGAGGTCTAGTCAAACCATCCAGCCAGATGATTGCAGTCAGAGCTCTCATTGCAAACAATTGCTCAAGTTCCCCAGCCTCTCCCTATTACACAGATGTAGAGTGTTCCACTCTTCTCAAGTAAGACATTGGTAGGTGCACTGCCTCAAGTAAGAATGTTTTTGTTAGTGTGTGTCACTGTGGGAGGATCATGTGTAGCTTTCATGCAATAATAAACTCCCAAATCCTCAACCTCCACTCTACTGATTTTGAATGTAAAATCTCTGCCTGACCCACTACCACTGAACTTGTCAGAGTTCTCAGGATTAAATTTGGACACCTGATTGATTAGACGCTGTAGAGAGTGGCCTGGCCACTACAATAACCAATTGAAATAAGTGTTTCCATTATTGTCTAAGAGACCCTGACTTGCAGTAGGTAGAGGCTGATTGTCCAATAGTAACTGTATAAGTTATGCCTCGATCTGCCTCCTAGTCCCATGCTACCAGAAATAAGACTCAGAGTCAAAACATATTTACATATACCTTGGCCATATATAGATAGGCACTTTGCTTACTACAATCATAACTTAAGTTAACACATTTATTTTAATTTAAAATTTCTGGTGTGCTTTTATCTATGCGACTCCAATGCAAACATACAATAGGTAATTTGCATTATGCATTTTTGCTATAGTTTCACATGATTCCATATTGTGTAGAGATTCTCTTGTGCACTGTATTATCTTCTGCAATATATTTTTGAAAATAGTGCTTTGTGCAATATATTATTATTGACAGGTTCATATAACTTGTCAACAAAAATACGGCCTATAAAGAAAGAATAGAATTAAAGTTGTGATATTCAATTGGCAGAAATGATTCTGGGATAATGCAAGGCGCAGGGATTGGGAGAGTCACTCATTGATGTGAGGAAGAACAAACACAAGAGGGCTGAGCAGAGGTAAGAACCCATGTGGATGAAGTTAGATTAGAATAAATGGGATATTAAATTATGAGCTTGTTGGAGAATAGCAGAGCTTATGGCCTAGGTCAAGGTAAATACATTTGCATACCAAAGTCATTATATTGGGAAAAAGGAGTGTGGGAAGAAAATTGCTTAACAACTTTGGGTTAATTGTTCCCACTGTACCTTTTATATGCAGGTACATTATTTCCCACACCTCTTTTATAAACTTCTTCATATCTGCAAACATAGACAGATCCAGACTAAACAGATGTCTTAGGTTTGGTCAACTCAGTCTCCCTTTATCTGTAATAATTTGCATGCTTTCCTTCAGATACTGGTGGTTTTGAAGAATACATACTATTTGCTCATGCTATGCCTCTCACTTTAGACACAAAACTGTGCAAATTGAATGACATCATAAAGAATATATGAACAAGAAGATGGAATTCTACCACACACCACAAGCAGGAATATATGCTGTCTATTAAACATTACTTGAAATTGATTTTGAGTTAAAAAACTTGTCCAAAGTGAGAAGCATAACATAAGAGGCACATGACTTCAGGTCATCTAATCCTTTTGAAATGTTCATTTTGATCATTAGTTTAAAAACTATCTACCAACATTTTCTTTTGCAGAATTACTTTCTTGGTTTATATGAACAAGGGTTTATGTAAAAGTACTTAATAGTTTTATTACATTTTTATTACAGTTTAAAATATCAGTATAATTCAAAGATGCCTATATTCAGAAAAGTATTATGCTATGCTAATTATTGTATTATTCAAATTCTTCAGGTTTAACCAACAGATCTCTCATTCAAATCAGCTTTTGTTTATGATCTTCTGATCCCCTAATTCTTGAAGAATTTCTTAGTTGATAATTCTCAATTCAGAAATTGATATTCTTGCAAAGATAAGTAGTTTATCTTCAATTTGTGGAACTTAGAATTTTTTAGTAATTAGATAAGGTATTCTATCTATGCAAGTGGAAAAATTTTCAGCGATATGATTCTAGCCACACAAATCTACACAGATATGCATGTTAATATTTCTAGTCAAAATGTTGTGAGTTTAAATATAACATACTTCTAAAGCTATTTCAAACATGCACACACACACACACACACACACACACACACACACACACCACTTTCACACACAAATGCACACATTCAGCTTGGCTCAACCACCTGTTTTATCAGTTTTACAAGTGTACATGCACAGCTACACACATCAGGATATACATACATACAAACATTCATATATACATATATACATACATGCAGACATATAGACCATATGTGTGTGTATTGTATGTATGTGTGTTGTGTATGTATGTATGTTTGTGTGTGTACATATATACACATAAGCTTGTACATGTATTTGGTAAATTGAGCAGAGCCTCATTAGCCTCACTTTATTTTTTCTATCAGTCTGTTTAGACCTTCTTAGGTATAAATTACTGTATAAATTTATCTCACAGATAAAATATTAAACAAAGGGACCTATACATGGATATTGATAGTAAATTCAAAGCCATGTTTCATTGTATAATCTCATTATAATTCAAAGCAACTGTTTCAAGTAGCCTTTATATGGTGACTACATGTGGCTTCATAATTGCACCTGACTTAGAATGAATGTGTTTTTCATGATCACAAATATGTCCCAAGTCTATTTCTCTTATTATTGCAATTTATGAAATCTCAGTGTATTTCTTATTATGCAGCATTTACTTACTACTATATGAGGAGGGGTACATTATATTCTTGATTCTAACTTATAATATCTTTCTGATAAAACAACTGAAACCACCTCCTTAAATATTCTTCTTAAAATTATTTGAATCAAATCAATATTTTCATAAAGTCATTAAGTCATCTAAACAGCTTTATTATGTGAAAGTGTATCTTCAAAATGATCTGCAGGAAATATGCAGATTAGGCTGGGATGATGCCCAGGAATCATTAGGCTATGTAACAATGGCAGGAAAGATAAATCAACAATGTGAATCAGTTCTGAGGCAAAGTCTCTGGAGTCAAGGTCTCTTAGAGTACACCCTTTGCAACCATGCAAAATAGAAGACTAACTGCAGAAAACCCACTTGCTTGTCATAACCCTTGCTCCAGGACTTCTGTCAACACATCATGAACATTAAATATAATAACACCTATGTGGATACATCTTAGTCACTATCCTGGCTGAATCCCCTAAATTCACATGTTTCAAATTCATTACTATGTGTTTGTTCCTTCTCCTTATTTGATATCCTCTGTCTTATACTCAGCCATGGAAAACTATGTTCTCCTTGAAGCTGGGGAAAATTTGGCAGTGGTAGAACATAGAATCTTAAAGAGTCAAATGAGCATTTGTTAGAATAAGAAGATCTAGTTTTGAAAATGTTGGATTATGTGACGAGTGGAAGAGTAGCCTCATCTCAACAATTCAGTCTGTTCAACTAACTGCAACTATCCCATGATAAAATACTGATACATTTTTTTCTACAAAATTAAATAGTCAATCTTGAGTAGTAAGACTAGTATGGTATTTTTAATAACTCCAAGTTCATTGTGTTCTTTCCCTGATTCTGTCCCATTTAGTACAAAGTTATCTCCCATAGAACACACTCAAAAGTACAATGAACATTCTAACCTATTTTCATTCTTGACTGTTAGCCCCTTTGCTCTACTCCCTATTCTTGGTATAAAAATCAAAGAAAAGATAAACAACTTAAGGAGCACTTTTTATTTAATTCATCAGAAAATTATTTGAGGCTCTATAAATTGTATCCCTCCTGGTTTACAATATTCTTGTGATTTAGACTTATGTCTTGCCATAAGCTTCCTGGAATATAATTTTCCCTCTGCTCTTGTTTTCCCTCCCTATCAAGTGAGAATGAATCAAAGTATACTGTACTGACCAGACTTGGCTCTATGTTTAATTCACCTACTGATTTTTGCCAAAAATTTTTCTACATTCATTGCCTCATATCAATTCTCACTTAGTTTCTCAGCTCACCTAATTATCCACACAACATAAATTATTCTGAAATGTTTCTGGCCCTGACAGAACTGTGCATGAATGCAACATCTATCACAAAAATATTTCAATTTCCTATTCAATTCTGTGAGACTTCATGACATAGCATTTAATGTAGATCTGATTTATGCTTTCACTAGCTTCAGCATGCAATAGTACTTTTTATGCCCAACAAAAATGAACCAAAATGTTCTATGCACTAATATCCATTGTATATACCATGCCATTTCAGAAGATCCCTTAAAACAAGGTTTACAAGCATGTGCCTCCTGTATGGAATACAAAATCAAAAGGCATTCACTTGGAAACATAATAGGTTACTCAGAGAGGCAATGAATATTTGGTTTTATTTGTATCTTATCAAAAATCATAAGTAAATATATCCATCTGATTTTGGTCACTGATTACAGGAGATTATCTATTCACAATCGTTGTAGGTATAAGATGAGGTTTCAAAAGCTCAAGCCACTTCCAGTTATCTCTCTACCTCTCTGTGTCTTCTATTTACAGGAGAACATTTAAGTTATTAATTATCATATCAGGTTCATGGCTGCCTGCCTGGTATCATGCTTTGGACCATGTTAATCCTGGACTAATTCTTTGGAAATGAGAGCTCCTCAATTAAATTCTTTCTTTGACAAATTGCCTTGACTATGATGACTTATCACAGTAATAGCAAAGTAAGTCTTTAAATAAATGATAACTGAGGTATGATTCATAGACACAGAGAAGTAAGGCATAGAGGAAGAAATGGATGAGGTAACGTAGATATCCCAGGGAGGGAAAAGTAGAATAAATATTATATGTTACCCTTACATTATACCAAGAGCCTACTCCATGCTCTAACAGCCAGGTGGATAATGGCACAAATGACATCCATATTATCGATATGACCACAAACATGCCAAACCCCAGACCCCTCCTTTACCTCTTAAAATTGCACAGGTAACCGACCTCTAAATTTCATCTTCTTGTAATTAATAACATGTACCCTGGGTTGAGTTTCTATGTAATAATATTTCTTTGTGTACCAGGGATTGTATTACACCAGGAAACTTTTTTTCCTCAAACTATACTTTGTTTAAAATTCTTGGAAGTACACTGAGGTCAGACACCCCAAGTCTGATCCAGGTTGAAGAAGTCAATTTAAACTGAGTTTTCTTCATCACCTCTTTGTGCCTTGCTTACCTGCCTTGACACTGGCAGGATTTCCATTATTCATAGGCAGGAAGAGTAGTTTAAAAATCCTTGAACTGAAGTTAGCAAATCCTAGAAATCAAGTGAGTGCTACGTCTCAAATTCAGATTTTCTGCATGTTCTTAATCATTAAACTATTTCCACAAACTTCTTCTTCAATATATTAATCCTATACATAGATAAATATTTTTCATGCCAAAAGAATTTCAATTTAGTGTGGTATGGTGTGTGTGTGTGTGTGTGTGTGTGTGTGTATGTGTGTGTGTGTGTGTGTTGACAGCCATGTTGAATCAATCTTAGCTGTTGTTATAAATCTGCTACACATAAACAGGGATTATTTATTCTTTCTTTTATTACTCATATAAAGCATTCCCTTGTTTCATATTAGGGACAGGGAAAAGGACAGGGATTTAGGACATAGAAAAGTTCTCTGACACTTATACAGAAACATCCCATTGAACTTTAAGCCATGGCAAAGTGAAACACTTTGAGCAGCTGAGCAGCTGGAAACACCAGCCAGCATTCTCACTTCTGCTTCCATGGGTGCTTTATGTCATGGCTTGAATCACTGTGGAAGGGATACTTAAAGCATTTTGACAGTAATAAGATGCAATATCTTCAGGCTGCAAACTATTAATCTTGAGAGAATACTATGTGCCAGATTCACTGCCAATGAACCTTGATGGCACACCATCTGCTAAGCTGGTTGTACCATAGATCAGGAGCTGAGGAGATTTCCTTGGCTTTTGCTGATACCATGCTAAATTATTGTAAATGTCTTCACTTGCTCGACATGTGATGGTGACAGTTTCTCCCACAGATGCAGCCAGGGAGTCTGGAGACTGAGTCATCTGGATGTCACCTTTGGCATCTGAAATTGGAAAATTGAGAACAAATCCCCACATGATTAATTCTCTCACGAGAGGACTTTTACTGAGAACAAGTAGCACTGACTACAGGAAGATGAATGAATTTGCAGTGCAGTATTCCTTACCTGTAAGCTACAGCAGCAGCAACCCCAGAATCTGAGTGGGCACACTCATCTCTGTGTGTGATCAGTGTGAGGATGACTCCAGCAAAGTGTGCAACCTGACTACGAAGAAGTCTCATGTCAGTGGTCTGTGCTTTGGGTACATGCAAAACAGCAAAGGGTAGACACAGCTGCAGGACTCATCAGGTAACTAATGACAGACCTGTGATTCTCTTATAGGTCGATTTATAGGGAATGTGCTTCTCTTTGAACAACAACAAATAAAAACAATAGTCTATATGTTACACATTATTTTGATTTCTATGATGTTCAGTGTAGAGTTCCCTTATGATGTTTTCCTTCATGTAGGAGGGTTTCAGATATCATATTGCTCTAGGCAGTACATAACTGGTTCCATTGTCCTTTCAAAGTTAGGTGTAGACTTTTTTGTGGCCATACAGATTCTTATGTTTTTCCCCCTATGTTTCTATGTTTGTTTATGAGCATGAATTTTAGTTACAATATTTTCCCTAGCCTTTACATATTAAATGTTTCCCCCCCCAAAATTTGTCCCTGTTCTCTTTCAAATTCATGGCCTCTTTTTCCATTGTTTTTGTATCAATTTTGTATTTGCATACATGCACACAAGCACACAAGCACATACACACACACACACACACACACACACACACAAACTTCTATATATAATTCCTTGCGTCTACATAGCATTACTGTACTGGCTAGTTCTGTGTGTCAACTTGACACAGGCTGCAGTTATCACAGAGAAGGGAGCTTCAGTTGGGGAAGTGCCAATGAAAGGAGTAACTAAAGCTTAGGACCTTTGCTGGCCAGGTAGAAGAATTATAAGTCTGAAAATCCAGCACAAGCTTGCCCACATAGGCCTGGGAATGAGCAAGCAAGCTGTTGAACATTCTGGGAACTAGCAGGCCAAGAAGAGATAGATAAGACATGTCTGGGTGGGCTCAGGCAAGCAGGGACCTGTCTGGGCAAGATGACCCAACTGAATGATGAGGTATGGTTGGAGGCCAGCCAGAGGCCCTGCTGCCTCAATACCACCCTTAGTAATTTCCCTATGCTCTGATCTGCACGTATTCTAGCTGGATTTGAATTAGCCAATTATGTATTGCTATGCTAATTCCTTTGTTCCCCTAGACCTCCTTCCTATAAAAACCCCTAACCCCTGAGCCTCGAGGTTGATCCCTCTGTCTCCTGCGTGAGATATGGGTCCACCCGGAGCTCTGATATTAAACTACCTCGTGTGTTTACATCAAGATGGTCTCTCGTGCTTCCTTGGATGCATGTTCTCCTGGGACTTGAGCGAGGGTCTCCCTACGGGGGTCTTTCAAAGTTGTCTATTCTGTTTGTCATATTCATTGCTGTCCTCCTTGTTCAACTAACATTTGAGTACTCATGAGGTCAGGACATTATAGATATAGCTTTGTTGTTACTTGAAAACACAGCTTCACAACAAACTCCCTGGTCCTCTTACTCTATAAGTCTTCCCACTTGCTTTTCCTAAATGTTCCCTGAGCCTTGGATATGAAATCCTAATGTAGATGTACCCCCTTGGACTGAGCACCAGAAATGACCTTGCAGCTTCTTGCTCACAGTGATTCCAAGAAGTGTAATAGAATAATCCTGGAAGGTGTGGTTTGTAAAGGAAGACAGAATCTCACATAAATAACCCATCTTTTGAGGTAAATAATCTCACTTTACTTATTTATGACAGCTCAGATCCTCAAAAATTGCTTCCATCAAGCCAGAAAATGGCATGGATTTCTCTGAATATATATATATGATATATATGTGTGTGTGTGTGTGTGTGCGTGTGTGTGTGTGTGTGTAAAACATCTTTTCATTTTATTTTATTTTAAACTCCATACTTTATCACCCCCATCCATTGTCCAACTGTTCCACATCCCATATCTCATTCCTACCTCCTTGTCTGAACAAGGATGTCCCCACCTACCCACTCCACCTGAACTCTAAATTCCATGGGGCCTCCAGTCTCTTGAGGGTTATGTACATCATCACTGAATGAACACAGACACGCAAGTCCTCTACTGTATGTGTTCTGGGGCCCTCATAGAAGCTAGTATATGCTGTCTGTCTTGTAGTACAGTGTTTGAGAGATCTCAGAGGTCCAGATTAATTGAAACTGCTGATCCTCCTACAGGATCACCCTTCTCCTCAGCTTCTTTCACCCTTCCCTAATTCAACAACAGGGGTCATCTGTTTCTTCCCATTGGTTGGGTACAAATATCTCTATCTGACTCTTTCAGCTGCCTTTTGGGTCTCTCAGAGGGCAGTCAAGATAGATTCCTTTTGGTGATTGCTCCATAGCCTCAATAATAGTGTGAGGTCTGGCTGAGAAACACCTAAAGAAATGTTCAATGTCCTTGGTGATCAGAGAAATGCAAATCAAGATGACCCTGACATTCCACCTTACACCAATTAGAATGGCTAAGATCAAAACCTGGGGTGACAACACATGTTATAGAGGATGTGGAGAAAGAGGAACACTCTAACATTGCTGGTGAGATTGCATGCTAGTACAACCACTCTGGAAATCAATCTGGAGATTCCTCAGAAAATTGGAAATAGAGCTACCTGAAAATCCAGCTATACCACTCTTGAGAATATACCCAAAAGATGCCCTACTATGCCACAGCGACACATGTTCCACTAGGTTCTTTTCTCTTTCTATGAATATGAGCACCCTTTTTACATTCATCTGGGATTGTATCTATATCCAATGTCCATATGAGTCTTCAAATCATGGCACCTGACTTCTCCCTTTTAACACAAGTTATTGCATTTAGTGTATATGAGTATTCTCTCAGAAATGATTATTCCATTCCATAAACATGGGAAATCTCTCCATTTTCTGAGGTCTTCTTTGATTTCTTTCTTGAAAGACTTGAAGTTCAGATCATTCATATCTTTTACTTGCTTAGTTACAGTTATTGCAAGGTATTTTATATTATTTATGGCTATTGTAAAGGATGTTGTTTCCCAAATTTCTTTTATTAGCCCATTTCTCATTTGTATAAAGAAGGCTACTCATTTATTTGAGTTAATTTTATATCCAGCCACTTTGGTGAAGTTGATATCAGGTGTAGAAGTTTTGTGGTACAATTTTTGCATTGCTTATATAGACTATCATATCATCTGCAAACAGTAGTACTTTGACTTCTTCTTTGCCAGTTTGAATCTGCTTGACTTCCTTTTGTTGCCTTATTGCTCTCCCTAGAACTTGGAGTACAATATTCAATGGATATGGGGAGAGTGAGCTTCCTTGTCTTGTCCCTGATCTTAGTGGGATTGCTTCAAGAATCTCTCCATTTAATTTGATATTGGCTGTTGATTTGCTGTATATTGCTTTTTATTGTGTTTAGACCATAATCTTGAATGTCTGATCTCTCCAATACTTTTAATATGTAGGAGTGTTGTATTTTGTCAAAGGCCTTTTCAGCATCAAATGAAATAATCGTGTTTTTTCCCCATTGAGTTTCTTTATATAGTGGATTATTTTAGTGGATTTCATTATATTGAACCAACC
The DNA here is from genome assembly GCA_019843815.1 of Montemys delectorum. Lineage (NCBI taxonomy): Eukaryota > Metazoa > Chordata > Mammalia > Rodentia > Muridae > Montemys > Montemys delectorum. The sequence goes on from JADRCD010000138.1 coordinate 17,853, forward strand.
TTTCATCTCTAGGATGAAACATGCTTAATTTTGGTGAATGCTGGTTTTGATGTGTTCTTGGATTTAATTTGTGAGAATTTTATTTTGTATGTTTCCACTAATATTAATAAGAGAAATTGGTCAGGAGTTC
>JADRCD010000140.1:3100-18772 GCA_019843815.1 Montemys delectorum
AAGGAAAGGAAAGGAAAGGAAAGGAAAGGAAAGGAAAGGAAAGGAAAACAGGCATACTTAGGAAGTAGTGTTGATATTATAAAACATAAATATAATTAGTCACCCTGGAACTCCTCTCATGTCTCTCAATTTCTAGACTAGACTAGCTGCAAACTTACACTGATGCAGCTCCCTGAGAACCCAGACCTCACAACTGACCCCAGCATCACACGTGAACTGTAACCTGTGACCCACACATGACCTCTACATTGTCTTGTGACACTGTCCTGTGACCCCGACATGACCTGGACTCAGTCTGCCTCACTCACCAGCCCCAACCATGCCCCTTCGCCACTCCACGTTCTGGTCCCTCCCCAACAACCACCAGCTAGGGCTTCTTCCCATGAAGACAGGTATCCTCCTGTGACGCCATATCCCCCCCCACCCCAGGCTTCCCCATGGTGACTCACTGCTCTAGGTCCCTTTGTCCTCTGCAGGCCTGGCGCTGGTCAGTTGTAGGCAGGGGTGCCGAGGGGCAGCTGTTGGGTGGTGTCAGAGGTCGCGGGATCAGGGGTCACATCAAGGGTGCACCGCAGCCCGTCTTGCAGTGCACAAGGTGTCTCGGGATGGCTGAGGCAGCGCGGGAACAGCTCATCCACCTTCATCGGCAGCTTCCCAGGTGGCATGGAAGCGGCGAGGGCGGGAGGGGCCGACAGACAGACCCACGACCGGAGGATGGACACGCATAGACACGGATTGACCGGGCGAACGGATGGACACATCTGAGGCGGCTTCAAAATGGCTGCAGCTGGAAGCGATTACCGACCAGATGCAGGGTGAAGGCATAACAAGCCGCTGCCACAGCCAGGCGGTCACACTGATGAAAAGGTCGCCTGAGGATGATGTCATGAGCAGCGACAAAAACAACTGGGCATGCGCAGGGTTAGACTCCTCTGTTAGCTGACTGAGGGCGGGTCCTGGCTCCAGTCAATCACTGTGACAGAGGGTGGGGCACACCTTCCTGGTCTGGCCTGTGTGTCCCTCTGTCCTCCCTTGCTAGACAGAATGACCTCCATGACCCACAGCAGTGTGAGGAGGAGGAGGTTTATCTAGGTTTCTGTCTCATTGTACAGGATTCTGGGAGTCTGGTGAAGTGACACCTGCCCTTTGGAGGACCCCAGAAAATCATGTGTGGATAACAGCTTCAAAGAAACTGTAACATCAATGTTGCCTTAGAAACCCCAAGATTTTTGAAATGCCAGAGCCATAGGATATCTCCTGAGAAATTCTGGTAACACCAAGTGGAACCAGCCCAAGAACAGAAGTTTGTTGCAGTCAACAAAGATGAAAAAGGAGTTGGAGGTCTGAAAACTGCTTTGACATCTGACATGGAGATGCAGAGTTTAGAGTTTGGACACTTGGTTCCTGTTTTGATTCGGGATTAAACTTAAGTTTTTGGCTAGATCTCAGAAGAGACCTTGAACTCTGGACTTTTAACACTGCTGACACTGTTGCACACTATGGGGACTTTGAAAGTTGGACTAAATGTACTTTTTTATTTTGCTATGGCTAGATACGGTCCCCATAGACTCATATTTGAACAAGACTACGGGAGCCAGGGAGTAGAGTGTCACAGTTTGAGTATGCTTGGCCCATGTAGTAGCATCATTTGGAGGTGTGTTCCTGTTGGAACAGGTGTGTCACTGTGGGCATGGGCATCAAGACCCGAATACTAACTGTCTGAAAGTCAGTCTTCCACTAGCAGCATTCGGACGAAGATTTAGAACACTTGGTTGTATCTACACCACGCCTGTCTAGATCCTGCCATACAGGCACCTCAGTAATAATGGAGCAGCCCTCCGAACCTATACGCCAGCCTCAATGAAATGTTGCCTCTTGTAAGACTTGCCTTGGTCATGGTGTCGGTTCAAAACAGTAAAAATCGCAAATAAGACAGTTACTCCCTTCAGACTGGATCCTGTCACCTGGCTCTGAATTGGTATAGCCGACAGAGTAGCAGTGACAGGCGGCAGAGTTCATTGGAACAGGGCCACCCCAGTGTGGTGGGTGTTCATGGGCAGAAGTCTGGAGAACATAGTCTCTACAAATTATTATTTCTCTTAATAACTTTCTAAATTAAGTAAGAGTACAAGAGAATAGTTCTCTGAAGAGCAATACTCATGATAAAAATTAGACTGGCAAGGGGGATAACAATAAACACTTATAGGGAACATAACAGTGAAAATAACAGTTGTTTTAATAAGAAAATTAATAATATGTGGGTGTTCTGCCTGTTGAATGTCTTTGTACCACATGCATATAATTCCCAGAGGCTAGAAGCAGGCATTAGATTCCACCAGAATTTGAGTAAAAGAGGTTTGTAGCTGTAATGAGAGTCCTCTGAGACCCCCCAACAAACGTTCTTAATAGAGAACACATTTTTCCAGTCTGAACTACACTTGACTTCTATCCTTCCAACCAGGTGTGCTGGATCAATTCTAATAAAAGAGTAATATCTGGAAAACTGTAGTGACAGGTACATGAGTTAAGTATGCTAATTGTCTCAGACTACCACACATTCATGCAGTCCACAGGATCACTGATTGTCAGTTTGCAAAAGATTTGTCATCTTTCATCTAAGATAGCAATGCAGATTAGGCTCATCAGGTCACAAATTCAATTAAGAAGACCTTCCTTGTTGTGAAGGTGGGTAAGAGAAAGGTGAATGTCTGTCTGGGAAGGCAATGTTGGGAGGAACCTTACTACTAGCTGGAGTGGATAGAGTCGGATTCAGGATCCACATGCATCTGGTGGAGAGTGTGTCTCTTCAAGGCTAAGAATACTGAGAGGATTATGTATTGCTGATCTTTTACTGCTAGAGATCTCAGAGCATGCTGTAGAAGGGTTTCTCCCAGCGCTTTGTTCTTGGGAAGATCCCTAGAAGGAATCTGATTCCTAAGACTGACAGTGAATCAGAGAGCTAATGTGTGGAACAGGAAATTTTGTGGGTCTCCAGACTGACACTGTAAGATCAAGAAAAAAGGAATCTACTGTTACCTAATCTTCATGATTGTGGGGGTGCCAGGTCTTGGTCTAAAAAACATACATCATCTGCTTTTCCTTTCCTCCCTTAGTCTGGAATCTCTCTATCTGATGTCTTCATAGAAGTATATTATGCCAGGAGTCATAACAGGGCAAGCTGAGTACCAGCAGGTGATTTTCTTGCGATGAATTGCTTCTAATTATTATATAATCTCTTACGGATTCACTCTTATTTCATAAGACCATTGAGTAATTCATTTTAGAAAGATTTCTGCAGCTCATATGCTTTTCCTGTTATTATTAAATGCATATTACAATCCCTAAGTAATAGAATACTCCTTTGGAGTGGATCAATGCAGATATATGAAGATGTACTCTCTTGGAGTGATGCTATATAAAGGACATTTTTATTTTTATTTTTACTTTTTCACTCTCTCAGGCATAGATGTCCCTATTAGTTCACTGTGTCTTCCCAAAAACTACCTCGCAGTCAGTTATGTTCCCTACTGCTCCAGGCTTAGGTGCTGCCCAGGTTGTCTGGGCAGTGAACTTACATCTCAGGTTAGTTGGGCTCAAATCAATATGTTGCATGACATTTTGTTGTTGTAAAACTCCAACCCAAATATGCCCTATCAAAAAATACACTGCTCAATTAATATGAATATAAGCTGTACATCTACATTGGCCAGGTCTACCACTACACTTCTATTTTCCCCATCTATGAGACTCCTTATATTTTGTGGTTCTTCTGCTCCATGCTTCTGCTCTGCTTCCCTTCAACCTTGTCTTCTGTCCAATAGATGACTTCTTTAGTCTTAATGATGATCCTTTAAGAATTCCTAAAGTTATACCTGTGATTACAAAGCTATTCTATAGTGGGACTGCTATTATTTACTTTTCTGATAGTCAAAACTGAAATTAAACCTCTACCAGTCTCCCAAGTGTAATCAGTTAATTATTCTTAGATGGTAACCAGACTTTCTCCTACTCAGAGAACATTCCAAGAGTTCATAAAACAATTAAACAAAGGTCATAAAAAGGGAACAAATTAATTATTATAGGTCCTGCACAGAAGATATATTATTGACTGTATACAAAACTTCCCTAATAACTACAGTTTTAAACTGTCAGTGTAGCTGTGGAGATTAGACAGGTGGTGGATGGTTAGCCATATAATTAAACCTAATGAATATGTGTGTAATCATTTCTGCTATAAACTTCTATTTTAATTTATGATTTGATTTTTTGCATGTACTTGTGATGAACTTTTTAACATGTGATCATATATTCTGAAAGATGTTTAAGGGCTGAGAACAAAGATAAGAGTCAAAATTGAGCTCAGGGGAACTGAGGTGAGAAGAACTGAGCTGGGAAGAATTGAGCTAAGAGGAACTGAACTGAGGAGAAGTTTATTAGACAGATCACTTTTTATATTGAACTGAACAAAATAATTATTTAGGAGTATAAGCATAGCATTTCGAGAAAAGGCATTGAAAGTAAGACCATTGTTGTGCATCAAAGGAGGAGTAAGATATGAGGGAGATGCAGAGTAGGATAGCTTAGAAAATATAGATACCATAAAAAACTAAGTGCAATTGGGTAGAATGTAAAGGGAAAGAGGAAAAATAGAAGAAGTGTCGGAGAGCAGAAGGAGAAGATAGGTTGCTCCTTACCATGGGACAGAACAGGTCCTTTCTTAATAACAAGGCAGGCTTCAGTCTTATAAAGAGAAACAAAGCCTTTTTGTTACAAACTTCTGTTTAATTCATTTAGCATTATCAGGGTAAAAGCCTTTTCTTTCTCAATGAAATAAAAATTAGAGCTCATTTTTGATCCAGAATGAGTGAGTATTTTTTCTGCAGCAGTGCTTTTGTTCCATATGCACATGTAACTATGAATGTGTGTGTGGAAGTATGTAGTTGTGAGAATGCATGCAAGCTATGCCCAACTGGTTTGAATGGAAATGCATGAAAGCACATGCATGACTTGTGAATTTGTATATGAACTTAGGTGAGTTTCTTCATATTTGCTTGTGTAGAAGATTTTCCTTCTGTGAGTGTTATTCTCTTCTCTTGATTCAATAGAATTTTCTTGCTCCAAACTTCCCCCTAGGCCCACAAGCAAGAAGTCTCTAGCAATAAATTCTTTACTTAATATCCTGGTATGTTAGGATGAGGCTCTAGGTGCCAGAGACTTCAGGTTCTCGCCCCAGAGGAATACAGAAAGCATGTCAGCTACAGTAGCATACTAACTTAGACTTTGATAAGTATCTCTTTCTTTATTATTACACAGCAATGCTGAAAATTTCATAAGACAAAGTCTTACTCTATATTTCACAATACCAAGTCTTACCCTCCACCGAAGCTCTTTCCCCTCTGATGCCTCGAAGAACCAACATGAAAGAAGACCCCCACTGATGCTGCCACCCAGACAGTACTATCTACATTCAAATTGAGCTATTTTACACTTTTCCAGTGACTTACTTTTCCAACAGCATCTTCCAACAGAAGACCAGAATGAAAGCATACCCTGAACAGGTTAAGGAAATGAGTCCATTTTGAATTTGTAACTGAACTGAGATGGTTGTGAGGTCCAAACTGCTCTAAAATTATTCTATACTTGTCTACTATATTAGTCAGAGTCCAATAGAATAGCAAACTAATGGAATGAATTTCCTTCTATATGCAGGATATTGTTTAGAATGACTTATGTGCTGTGGTGGTTTGGCTAATTCAACAATAACTAGCTATGAAGACAAAATACAAAGATCCAGTTGTTGCTCAGGCCATAAGGTTGGATATGTCAGCTTATTTTTAGAGTAAATTGGAATTCCAAAGAAGCTGGCTCTTATGCCAGTGAAGAAATGAAATTAATATAAAGGTGAGAACAAGCAGCTAAATAGAAAAAGCCTCCTTCTTCGGAGTCATTATAGAGGCTTGCAGTACAAGTCATATCACAGTTTGAGGAGGGGCCTTTCAGAAAAATATCTGGATTAAAGCTGTGGTTTCCACTATCAAGATCCACATTAAATTCATGTATACAAAATTATCTGTAAAAATTCAATTTAACAAAATGTGGCAGGAACACACACATCACATATAATCTTTATTTCTGTAATTAGCCATGTGACCTTTATTTATACTTCTATATACTTTCACCTGATACCCATTCAGTCTTTTCCTCTACATTGGTAATAAACTCAGTAGATCTGGCACTTTTTTTGGAGGAATGATTCATAACTTCATGTCTCATATGTCTGTACACTTTGTCATCCTGTATGAATAAAGCTGTTCTAGGTTCCCATTGCCAAAAATCACAAGACATAGTATTATCAGGAGATACCATGAAGCACTTGTTGTCAAGCTATGGGTTACAACCCAGGTGGGATCTAAGAACCCTTTCTTAAGGGTTGTCTAAGACCATCTGCATATCAAATAGTCATATGGCAATTCATCACAGTTGCAATATTACAATTAGAAAGTTATAACAAAATTAATTATATGTTTGGGGGACACTATAACATGAGAAATTCTATTCATGGGTCCCAGAGTTAGGAATGTTAAGAACCACCTCAAAAATATCTCTAATCCACATATGAGCATTTGTAATTTTTGATAGAGAAGAAAATATATTTACTGTGGACTCTTTTATTCGAATAAGAAAAGTAATACATGGAAAAATCTAGCCATCTCACTATAATGTTTGTCAATTCTATTGAGAGTGTGGGAGACAAATATCTGATCAACAACCCCACAAACACTCAAATTGGAAAACAAAGAAATCTATCAAACTAGTCAATAAATTGGTCTCATTTAAAATATAAAAAGAAAAGGAGTTAACTGGTTGTCTGCTGATGGAATTCACTTGATCTACACTTGTTAAAATAACAAGTCAACTTTTAGCTCTTAGTAGTGTTTTCATAAACAGGACATCTGCTTGACCTCCTTGGGAGGTGAGGGAACTGGCAAAAAATATAGAAAAGGAAAGGAAAGGAATGGAAATGAAAGAAAAAAGAGGCAGACTTAGCAAGTAGTGTTGGTATAATAAAAGATAAATATAATTTGTCACCCTGAAATTCCGCTCATGTAACTCAATTTGTATACTAGGATAGATGCAAATTTAAAGTGATGCACCTCCCTCAGACAACACCACTTTCTGAAAAAATCTAGAATCATAAAAATATGAGAAAGTTAGCTGATCATAGTGGTGTACAACTTTAATCCCAGCATTTGAACAGCAGAGGCTGGCTCTTACAATGTTGAAACCAGCCTGCTCTACAAAGTGTGTCCAAGACAGCCAGGGCTGGTTACACTAAGAAATGCAGTATGAAAAAAAAAATTAAAAAGGAGGAAAGAAAAGAAAAATAAGAGTGAAAGAAAATAGAAGAGAAAAAATAAAATAAAAGAGAAACAGGCAGACTTAGGAGGTAGTGTTGCTCTGTGTAGGCAGGTGGACAAACTTTGCTTGTTTTATTTATTATTTGATTTTGTTTTGTTTTGTTTTGTGTTTTATTTTGTTTTGTTTTCTTTTTCAGAAAGTGTGGCCTAGGGCCTATACAAGCCCATGCACAAGAAATAAATAAGGATCTCTGAAACACAAATATGTGGTAGACCGTACTTTGGCTATGAATGCACACACACACACACACACACACACACACATACACACACACACACACACACTCACACACACATACACACACACGGACAGTCACACACTTGGACACACAGACATGTATGGACACATATGGAAAGAAGAACTGACCCATTCATCTGACTTCTGAATGCCTAAAACACGCAGAGAGTTCACAGACAGAAAGGCAGATGAGCAGGCAGGCAGAAAGAATACATCACTTACCACCACTTTACCCCTATCTCCTCGCCAACACATATTCCCCTACACACACACACACACACACACACACACACACAAAACCCATTAATAAAATAATAAAGAGTTACCCATTAAGACACTCACTCCTCTGCAAACAGCAACCAAGAAAACAAAAATTATAGAACTCACAGTCCTTTACTGAACTTCCTACAAATAATTATACATTCACTGCAGTTCTGTATTCATCTTGCAGGAACATGGAGTGCTCCAGTTTAAACACCAACATTAATCAAACATTACTATAAGCTAAATGCATGTTTAAATATTTGCAAATGGACAGATTGAAATACTAGTAATATAAATGTTGATCAAAAATAAGCAACCTAGTGCAGGAGAGTCATAGTTCAGCACGGGAAGCTCTTGATGACCTTTTACATAATGGTGTTCAATTTCTAGCATCTATATTGGAAACAACTACCCATTACATGAAGATCAGAAGTCTTGAGGCCATCTCTTGATAACAGTACAAATGAGGCAAGCATGACATTTATTCTCATGCACAAAGGCCAAATACTCTCATTTATTCAAAATTTTCAGAACAAACAGAAGAGTTAGACATAATATCATACACCTGGAATCCAATGACTCTGAAGACTCAAGCAGTATTGATGTCATGAGCATATGCTATCCTTCGAAATAGAATATAACCTATATATTTAGCCAAATTTAAAATTAAAGATGTGGATGAAAATCTGCACAAAACTATATGCTTATTGTTCAAAACTATGCCAGTTGGCTTATGGGGTTTCTATACCTACTATCAGGACACGAAAGACTTTACAGATAAAATTCATTTTAAAAAAAACAAAAACAAAACAAAAGTAACATGAAAATATAATATAAACAGAGTTGTCAAATTGCTTACCACTGAATAGCAAATGTGTCTACTGTATTTTATGTGATTTAGTGACAGAGGCCAAATGGATACAATTAGAAACTATCATCCTGAGTGACATAACCCAGACACAAATGGGCATGCATGTATGTACTGATAGGTTGATAATATCCATAAAGTTTAGGATGTCTACACTATACTCCATAGACCAAAGAAGCTGAAAAGAAGGAATGATCAAATGAGAATGGTTGAATCTCACTCAGAAGGGTGAATATACAGTCATAGGAGGGAGATGGAAGAGAACTAGATGGGAGAGAGGATAAGAAAGGAAAGACAGGGTCAGGAACAGGTGTTGTGAGACAAAAGTGAAGGACAGAGGGCGAGGAAAATGAATCAGAATATGAAGCTGCCTGGGGTAGAAGGGAGGAACATCTTTAGAATGTGCCATATATTAGGCATGGAAGGATACCAAGGAGTCTATGGGAGTGATCTCAGCAGAGATGCATAGCAATGAGATCTGGATCCTGAAGAGACCACATACTGCAGACAGACATGTCCTCCAGTACAGAGTTAAGTATACTAACCAAAACAAAAACCTTTCCATCCAAAATTTGTCCTGTCTACAGAAAATGTAGGAAAAAAATGGAGGAAAAACTGAGGGAATGTCCAAACTTTACCATGTTCAACTTGAGCTTCATCTCATGGGCAAGCACTAAACCCTGACATTACTGAGAATACTTTGTTATACTTGCAGGCAGTAGCTTAGCATCATTGTCCTCTGAGAGTCTGAGTACTGCACCTGACTGGAACAGATGCAATCAGCTACATCCTACCACTAGATAGGGGAAATCTCTTGGCAGAGTTGGGGAATGGATTAAGGGCTCCCAAAGGATCACTAAGTCCATAAGACCATCAGAGTCAAATAACCTAGATGCTAGGAAGCTCTCAGAGACTAAGCCAACAAACAAAGAGCATACACAGGATGGGCAGAGTCACCCATCACATATGTAGTACATGTGTTACTCAGGGTTCTCCTGCATCCCTCAAAACCCTGAGGGTGGGAATGTCTCTTAAGGTATTGTTTTTCAAAAATGTTCCCCTAACATAGCTGCTTAGTTTAACCTTAGTAGGAGATGATGTGCCTAACCCTGCAGAGAACTGACATGTCTTTGTTGGGGTACATTTAAATGGTCCCAACTCTCACTAGGGAGGTAAAATGGTCAGGAAATGGGGACTGTTTGAGGTAGAATGGGGAGGAGGTAGCGATTGGAATTGAATAAATAAATGGGAAGAGTGAATAAATACATAGAATAAAAAATAGAATGCAGCCCATTATTTTTATAATATGTCCTATTTCAGTGCATACTCAGAGTAAGAAAGAGTTTTGTTAAAAAATATCACACAAATGACCTCTCCTAAATTTTTCACAGTGTATTGTCCACTGAAATGCTATGATCTCAATTTCCTCTGGCTTCCTTTGTCAAAACTCCAATCTTCTAAGTCCTATGAGAACAACCTATTAAGCTTCATGCAAGCTTTCTCCAACTTTTGCTATCTCAATTTTGATATTTTCCCCATTCCTACAAATGAGAACATACATTCTGTCCAGTAACAATATCACAATTTTGTTGATATTCTGAATTGCTACTCTGCTGCTGTGATTATATCCTCTCAGCAAAAGTCTCTCAGGTCATAAATGGTTGTGCATGGTACTGTGAGATCACAGTCCATGATGATAGAAGCTTAGAACACAAACTGATATTACAAATTGAAGTCAAGAGCATTGGACAACATGGTTTTGTATTTGTTCTTTTGCTTGGTTATGCACAGCTAACTCTCTAATCTAACCTAGGCCCACTTGCTTAGGAATATTGCCAGCCTCAGTGGGAGAGCTTTCCACATCAATCATCAGTAGAATCTCTCACAGACATAGAAAGCAACCATTCTGTTGAGGGAACTCCCTCAATTAAGGCTCCTTCATATGACTGTAGCTCTGAAATATTGAGAACTGAAAACAATTATGATACAGAGAAAAGAATAAATAAGGAAGTTGTAAAAATCCAAGCCAATAGGCTAACCATATCAATTACAGGAGCTCCTGCCACAGAATGAGGGAGTTATAGTTTTGGCTGAGCCAGGACAAAATGGTAAGAGAACCTGTCTCGGAACATGGAAAGATACACTTGAATGGAGAATTCAGAGGGTGTTCTGCCCTGAAGTGACTTGTCTTTAACCCTAGGTTCCCTGGCCAGTGTGAACAAAGAGGTGATAAAACAGCTGGAAGGTGAACAGAAGAGCAGATTGCCCCACAGACGTTGAAATAAGACTGCTGGTCTAGGGTAGACATGGTAACTTTGTTGCTATCAATGAAGACAAAACTTACATCTAATTAAAGCTCAAAGTTCAAAAGTACAGAGTCACATATGGACTGAGAAAATGGTTGATCAGAAAGGGTAAAAGAGATGTCTTTGTGCATTACTCATTGTAAAACAGAGAAGGGAGAGCCTCATTTTGCCCTGGATGCTGTCTCAAAGAGCTTTCTGTTAAGAGGAATTTAATGGGTCTAGGACCTCTTCATAAGATGTCTTTAAATCAAGGTCAGGGATGAGTAACTAAATTGATTAGCATGTAAACAGTCTCATTTCCTCCAGTCTTGTTTCCTCTCAGTCACAGAGTCACAAGGTGTCATACCCAAAATAGACAGCCACAAGGGAGATGTACTAATTACCCAGCAGATTTCGTCACTTGCACAAAAGAAAAAAAAAGATGTATTAATACAGGATGACAGCTGTGAACCATGTAGCACAGTTCCAAGTCTGCTTTAAGCTTCCCAAAAATTAAGACCAGGGGCACACCAACTGCTATGCCAGATTATGCTGGCACATCTTCCAGATCTGTCATATCTACCAGATATACTAGGAACATCTTCCTAGCCCTTTGTGGCTACAGCTCTCCAGGATATCCACTGTATGGGGTTCCACATTCACTTTGATCATCTCCCTTCAAGGAATCTCAAGAAAAATCCAAAAACCAAGGTACAGAGACACAAATCTGATAGACAAACTACTGACACAAAGAACAACACATCTAAATAGCTGGTCTTTCAACTCCTTAGTTGGGAATCCTGAAAGTCTTGGGTTTCCATTCAATGCATCAAGATCTTATTATACCCAAGTCACACGAATCACAAAGACCAACAAGGAGCCTATTGCAATACAAACATATAAAGGTCTTTATTGTGACCTCAGTAACACAGACTCTTATAAGTCAAGCTCTCATTAGGTACAAACTGAGAGTCTGATCTAGCGGGGTTGTGTATTTATTAGATTTAAAGCAAGATTGGGGAATTTCCATACAAGTCAGCATTGCAATATTTTAAAAACTGTATATCTGGCATAATCTGCAGGAAACAAGCAAGTGGGGGTGGGAAATTCTGAAAACCATGATGGTTAAGCTGTTTTTTTTTTTCCTATAGGAGGTCTCAATTATCTTTATGTAGCTTGAATGAGCTGTTGTACCATGACTAGCAGTTGAAAAGGGGTGCTTGCCAGGGGAAGTTTGCTCAAGAAGATTTTGTGCACTCTCAAAAATCATATTGGTTGGGTATTATAAACTCATTTTTGTGTCTGAGCCCCTTATTAACATCAGAAACTATGGTTCAAATACAATTCTTGCCTGTCAGGAGGCTAGGTACTTTATCAAAAAAACCTATCTCACTATCTATTACTGCAGATCCTACTATCAGTTGTGTTTACTACTGGAACACAATATCAGTGGATGTTTCCTCTCCCCATGTGTATGCCTCCTATAGATACCACATAAAATCCCCACCTGCCCTTCCATTCCCGCCTCATCCATGTGTCTCAGCCCCTATGTGGGCAGACTATCCCTGTTCAACCACATATCATGCCTGAAAGGACACAAGCTAAGCTTTTCATATATCAACCTCATGATTTCTTATCTAGGAATAAATTTTTACAATTGTTCCAACACTGTATTAAACATCACAGTCAGCTTAAACACTGTTGTGACTATCTATATCTGCTTGTGGATTGCTAAGATCATCTCTTCCTGCATGCCTCTTCTCCCAGCTTCTAATATTACCAAGTATCCCCTCTTGAGCATACCCACCAAACAGGTCAGTAAAAGAGGCAACAGTCAGCCAACACTCTCTGTAAATCCAGACATCAAATAGAAATCCAGGAAGAAAACTCCCACCCAACCAAGACAAAACCAGAAACCACTACCTAGAAATAAATATCACTACAAACCCTGGTAGATACACATCAGAATAGGAGCAGAGTGAATAACAGCCAGAAAAATAAGTCCCAAATAAATACAAAGTACCTATCACAGCAGGTCCTGAGAAATTAAAACATGCAACAAATATGTTGCAAAAGATGTTGTTTGGGGGAAGGAAAAGGAGTGAGAACCTGGGGAAGGGATAGAGGTACAAAAGAAGATCTGCAGACAGGCAGATAGACATGGAGCACAGAGAGAGCCACAGGGTAGGGAAATAGAATAGAGATGGTGCATGTGCAGAGAACAGAGATAGGATACAAAAATAGAGAGTTGAGGTAGCTGGTGGTCCATGTATAAAAATACACCTTGAAAGAGCAGCAGATAATGGAGGCAGGTACTGAATTATCCAGTTGCTAAATTCCTAAGAGTAGACCATTGAAATTGCCTGTACACAACCACTCCAGGGGCAAGATTCACATACAGAACAGGAAAGGAAGAGAGAATCTCAGGCATTAAAGATGAATAGAAAAAAATATGGACATATAGGTGAAAAAACTTTGGATTCTAAAAGCTTCTTGACAGTAAAGAACAAGGAAATCTGAAATATGAATACACAAAGACTACAAATGATTGGAAAAGAAGAAGAACATCAGCTCAAAGGTCTAAACAAATATTCTCAGTATAATCATAAAGGAAATTTTCCTAAACTAAAGAAGAAGATGCCTATTAAGGTACAAGAAGTATCCAAATAGATTGGTGGGGGGAAAGTCCCTTTGCCACAAAATAACCAAAACACTAAAGATATAAATATACAAATATAAAAATCTGCATCAGCAAAAAATAGCTAAAACAAGTAATGTATGAAAGCAGACCAATTAGTTTATACTAGTCTTCTCAATGTAGAGTATAAAAGACAAAAGTGTTTGGACACTGGGGCTTCAGTTTAAAAGAAAGCACCAATGATGTCTCTACAAGCAAGCCAATACTCCAATATCATGGGCAGATTCACAATCAGCCATGAATTCCTCCGAAATCACTACCTGATCTAACATGTGAGGAGCACCATGTGGACCTCACAGTGGTCACATCTGGCTGAAGCTTCCCATCTAGTCCCAGAGAGGACCCACTACTCCAGCTCCAGATGCTCTGGCACCTGCCCCCACCCATTGTATTCCATGAGGCAGTGCTCACCATGTCTTGATTTCAGAGATTCCCTGAGGTCCACTCACAGCACCCAACAGCAGAGCTCAGAGAAGGACATGGAGTACTATTCAGCCACAGCAAACTTGTAGAAAGGCAGTGGAAGATCCCGCCTCTTTGTCTGACTGGCAGGTCCAACTGGTGACCTTGATTGGCCAGGGAGTCTTACACCTCCTCAAGTTGAAACTGTGATTCCTTTCTAGGGCCAAGCCTTTTCCAGATCTCAGGAGTGGTTTGCACCTCATTAGCATTCATGCCTGTCCTCCAAGAGGAATGTCACCCAGCCCTGCCCTGAGGCAGAACCCACCATTCCAGCTCAAGATTGTCAGCTGCCTGCTCCTCCCATCTGAGAGCAACGATCCTAAACTTACTAGGACCGCCTATGGGGAAGGAAGCTCAGGCTACCCAGGGCTTCACTCACAATCATCCCCCTGCCTCACATACTTCACTTCTGGTCTCTTGTCTTTGGGTCCCACATTTCTGAGTGTACCGAATGTCCCCTTTCCTCCTCCCCAGGAATGCATACACACCACATGGGATCTCAATCCACCCCACAAATCTGCACCCAACATTCTCCACGTGGCACAGGGCAGGAAAAAGAGGTGCCCAGAGTACCGCAGACCCCACCTAGGCATCTCTAGCAAACTCAGAGCTACTCTGGATTTCAAGGATGTAACACCCCAACCCCCAAAGGGTGCAGGGACTGAGTCCCACAAGGACCTGTGTCCACTGTTGCCATGAGTGGGACACAAAGTTCATGTGGCCTAAGGCCCCACAGATGGGGTGTCTGCCCACCCAAAGTCTGTGTAACCCAGGACTGTTTGGTGCCAATCCCTGGGCTCTCTGACCACATCAATGCATTCTGCATGCTCTATTTGACCCCTCTGTCCACTTCTCAGGAATGATGTCCTCTCTGCCCCATGATACCCATAAGCCAATGTCCAGCACGGTACTGGGAATTAGATACAGGAGCAGACCTTAGTCTATGAGGAAGTAACAACACTGGATTGATATGTTCCCTTGGCTTCAAAAATGTGTAAAAACACCAGATTTAAAAAAAAAAATATGAGTTGGGCAGTGGTGCTGCACGCCTTTAATCCCAGCACTTTGGAGTCAGAGGCAGGTGGATTTCTGAGTTCGAGGCCAGCCTGGTCTACAGAGTGACTTCCAGGACAGCCAAGGCTATAGAGTGAAACCCTGTCTTGGAAAAAAAGTAGTAATTAAGAATGGACAAATATCTCTGCAGCAGGAAACAGAGTCCTCAGATATATGCCCACAAACCTGGAAGTGTATTTAGATTATGTGGTATATTCATTCTTATCTTTTTGAGGAACCTATAGAGTATTGGTTACAGTGGTTGCACCAGCTTGCACTCCTAATAATAATATATAAGGTTTTTCTTTCCTCATATTCAGCACTTGTTTCCAATATTTTTATTATTATTATTATTATTATTATTATTATTATTATTATTATTATTA